>PVJS01001048.1:0-106635 GCA_004027185.1 Glis glis | reverse complement strand
GTTGATGGACATCTAGGTTGGTTCCATAATTTGGCCACTGTGAATTGTGCTGCTATGAACATGGGTATGCATATATTACTGTTGTTTTCTAGTTTCAATCCCTTTGGTATGATACCCAGTAGTGGTATAGCCGGATCATATGGTGGATCCATTCCCAGTTTTCTGAGGAATCTCCACACTGATCTCCACAGTGGTTGAAGTAGTTTGCAATCCCACCAACAGTGTAGAAGACTCTGTTTTCCAGTTTCTTTCTAGCTTTCTCATATGGGAGAAAAGTAGGACCCTTTATTTTCTGAGACTGGCTAATCTCACTTAACATAATATTCTCTAGTTCTATCCATTTTCCTGGATGGAAAAATGACATGATTTTGTTCTTTTTTATGGTTGAATAAAATTCCATTGTATGTATAGAGCACAGTTTTATAATCCATTCATCTGTTGATGGACACCTAGGCTGGTTCCATAGTTTGGCTATTGTGCATTGTGCTGCTATGAACATGGATATACATGTATCTGGATTCTGTTTTCGTTTTTATCATCTTTAAGTAGGCTTTTCTCTCCTCATATGTGTACTGTCAGAACAACCTGCAACTGGTCTCCCTACCTCGGTTTTCCCCCAGACACTAATGCATCAGGAAGAGTTGTCAGGCTGCTTTCATAACACAGGTCACATGGTTTCCAGCTTTCCAGTGGCTTCTCTCATTATCATGTTTCTACCCTCATCCTACATTCAGTCCCCTCTACTGATCACTGTGGCCCTATGTCCTGGCCCTGGCCCTGGCCCCTAGTCTGCTTTTCCAAGCTTGGGTCCTCTGCTTATTTATTTATTTATTTATTTATTTATTTATTTATTTATTTTGTGGTACCGGGGATTGAACCCAGGGGCATTCTACCTCCATGCTACACCCCCGGCCCTATTTTTTATACTTTATTTTGAAACCGGGTCTCATGAAGTTGCGGAGGGCCTCGCTAAGTAGAGAGAGAGAGAGAGAGAGAGAGCTGAGGCTGGCCGCGAACCTGGATCCTCCGGTCTCCGCCTCCCAAAGTGCTGGGATTACAAGCGTGCACCACCACGCCCGGCTTCCTCTGCTCATTTATAAACTGGACATCAGTGATACCACACTGCCCAGTGCATTATCTCTCCTATTTTTCCCCTGCCACCTCTCCTCCAATTAATTAAATAATGCAATTGAAGACCAGCTTAACCAACTTTATGCTTACCGCCTTCCTAACATCTTTCCTGATCATCTTCAGCCAAATTATTCTCTTCCTGTGCTGAGCTCCTCCAATAAGTGTTGTGTCTATCAGAAACAATACCTGATCTTTTAAGCACCCTTCAGTGCCTGGAAGAGGATTTTATTCTCTAGTAGATACTTAATCAGAATCTCGCCACTGATTTTGCTGACCAGAAATTGCTCATACAATTACATCTCCTTTCTCTGGAGATTTTCTTCCCTAAGACCCAATTTTTCATTCTCTTCTCTTCCAAATTTTCCAAAACATGTCATGTTCAATTCTTTGCTCCTGGAAAACAAATACCACTCTTTAAAAATTTCTAGGTCAAAGGGACTAATGCCTGTGAGGTCAGCTGACTGATTCTCCCCCAGCCAACTACCTGATTGTTTTTACTGGCAAGAGTCATTTTGAGGACTTGGCCTAGGATGACAACATGCAGACTAGCCCAGGACAATTCCATTTCATATCTGTCGTCCTGGAATAATTATTAATAATATCCACTTTCACTCTCAAATGTGTCCTGGGTTTTAATGATAAATGGTATGGTTATTTTACCTATACTGCCTCTTGCATAAATGCATTTTTTCCCTAATAGAAATTAAAGAGAAAAACTCCGTCATGTTTTAATCATGTGTCATTGAATACTCCTCCACTCTAAAAGCCCAGGAGCATTTTTATTAAAGAGCCGAGTTTTTTGGTTTTGATGGGAAATGTGTTTGCTCCGAGATGGCTTCCCAGCGTTGGCGTGTACTGTCTTAGATGATGTGCACTCAAGTGTGAGGACGGGCGAGGTTTATGAATTTATAATAGGCGCCTTGCTGGGAAGGGCTGAAGGCAGAATGTTGTATAGGACTAAAGGAAACCACAGCAGCAGCTTTTAAAGAAGAAGGTACCAACTGGCCTGGGTTTGACCTGAGCTACAGCTCAATGAGGAAAGGAGGCAGCTTCTAAGTCCAGCTGAGCTCCACCCAGGGCAGAGAAGCTGTAAACCCATGAGCAGAGGGAGAAGGTATACAGAGTCAGGGGCCTGGGGCAAGGAGGGAGGAGCCTTAGCTAATGTATTGGTCCTAACCTCCAGGAAAGGGCTCGGCCACCCTGGTTAAAGGAATCAGAAACTGTTTATATATTTCCTCTGAGATATCATGGCTCTTAAAAAAAAAATTTCTTGGCAGTATTCCACTCATACTATAGAAATCTGTTCAACATGGGCTCTCGGATTTCAGCAGGGGATTTGCTGTCAAATGCTTCGGTCCTGATTCATGGCAAATTTTCACATCATTTGTAGGAAACGTTCAGATTAACTCGGAGAAAATACACATACAGGCAGTTGAAAATGCATGTTTTCTAATCTTAACAGGAAAAGGAATCATTTAAAAATGCTTTCTGCTAATTGCGTATAAAAAAGCCCCAGCCATATACGATTACATTCCTATCCAGGTCTTCAATTCCTCTTATTTGGAATATAGTTTATAGGTAATGATTCATTTCACCTGGGAAAAAGGATGCAGCCCCACTGTAGAAAATCTTGTAGATACTTCATGATTATTTTCAGAAATTGGGCTGCTTGGCAGGGCATTTTCTTTGTCTGAAAGCATGCTTCCGACGAATGGGCTGTTGCTACAACTCAGTCTTCATTTGTTGTTATTCTCGGTGGGTTCTGATGGGCAGGATGCACTTGCAATCATACTTCTGCCTCTGAAAGTTGTCAGTTCTGGTCTGGAATATCATGACTGAAGGCTCATTTGTCTTGTCAGAGTTCAAAAGGGTGCCCAGGTTTTATCCCCTGCCCCCTGCCTCTCAGGACAATTCTGCAGGACCTCTTGGATTTCTACCTTGACTCCTGGGCATGCATGTGCTGGTGGGTAACACTCCTGCTCACCTTCCCGGTGGAAGGAGCTGAGGCTAGAAGGGATGGGAAAATGAAACTTGAAGGTATTAATTTTTAAACTCCCCAACCAGTTGCTGTACCTGTCACTTTAGGCTTCTGGATTTCATTAGTGTTGACAGAGATGAACGGCGCATCCTAATTGAGGGCTCGCACCTGCAGCTCGACAGCAGTGCTTCTTTATTGGCATTAGATAAGACCCTGTTCTCCAGGTCTGGTGTGCTGAGAGGTAGGAACTATTTGCACAGAAAGCAGAATTGAAAGAAGGCAAGGGAAGTGCAAGCCAGCATCCGGAGAAAATCTCTTCCTTTGTCTCTGTTCCTCTCTTCCTCCATCTCTCTTCTACAACCCTTTTCCTCCAACACACTGAGATAGCTCCATGTTTGCAAACCCCTTATAACATAAACAGAGGAGAGTGGACCAGGGCAAAGGAGGAACGATAAAGAGAGAAAAGGGAAGAATGTTATAAGAGGGAAAGACCAAAGACCACGAGAACAAATATTTGAGCTCATTAAAATGAAATCTTACAAATTTTATATTATGTCTGTACATCATTTGCTCACATAGTGCTGCCTTGCAGTTTAATCAGCTGTTAAAAAGCAATAGCTTGGCCAGGTATGGTGGTGCACACCTGTAATCCCAGTACTTGGGAGGCTGAGACAGGAGGATTGCAAGTTGGAGAACAGCCTTAGCAACATAGCGAGAATCTCAGCAACCTAGTGAGACACCGTTTCCAAACAAAAAATTAAAAGGGCTGGAAGTGTAGCTTGGAGGTAGAACAATGCCTCTGGGTTCAATTCCCAGTATCAAAACAAAAACAAAAGCAAAATAATAGCTTGGTGTCAACATCATGCCCATAGGTATAGTTGTATGAATACAAAATTCACTCTCACCAATGAGTCAAGGCTGTTATGCCTCGTTCAAAATATAAATATTCTCAAATGAGTTCAGAAGGGTTCACATGATTTTATCCTTAACTTTCTTCATAAATACAAACCTATATACACTTAGTACTGCCATATAAAATACATGCATACACAAATAGTCATGCTTGGCATGCAGTGAACATTGCTTACTCTCTGTAATAAGTGAGATCGCTGACAGAATCCATGAATAAAAATAAAAATTTATCATATATTCTCATATATGTACATATTTATTCTTTTTTTTGTGGACCGGGGATTGAACCCAGGGGCATTCTACCTCTGCGCTACACCCCCGGCCCTATTTTTTATACTTTATTTTGAAACCGGGTCTCACGAAGTTGTGGAGGGCCTTACTAAGGAGAGAGAGACAGAGAGAGAGAGAGAGAGAGAGAGAGAGACAGGGAGACAGAGAGAGAGCTGAGGCTGGCCGCGAACCCGGATCCTCCGGTCTCTGCCACCCAAAGTATTACAAGCGTGCACCACCACGCCCGGCATATATGTACATATTTATTCTAACATATTTTACTTGAGAACTTACAATGTTTTTAAATGAGGGTCATTAGTTGAATTTGTTAATAAAGGGAATTAATTTGCCTTTTACCATTATTGGCTATTTTGTATCTAATTTGCAAAGTAATAGCTATCAAAAATATTCAAATCAGACTCAGTTTTTGGACATATTTCTACTACTTATTATATATGTGACCTTGGTCAAATCACTTAACTACAAATCAATAAAAGAGGATAATTCTATAGCAAAATGGGCAGATAGAGTAATAGGCACTTCACAGAAAATGCTATTTGAATGGCCTACAGTCACCAGGGAAAGACAAAGCTTATTAGAAAATGTCTTTGGAAAATGATTTTCCAATATGTAATGAAGTGATATAAAAGCATATGGTTATATTCTACCAATTCCAGTTCTAGGTAGATGTCCTAGAGACGTGCATGCATATGTACTGTAGAGGACAGAAATAAAAAATTGTAGGTGCATTTTTCAAAACAGTTACAAAGTGGAAACAACATTAGAATCATCAGTAGGAAAATGGATGAATTATCAGTTAATGAAAATAATTGAACCACAGTTATAAACAATAGAACCAATGAATTTTATCAACATACACTTTGACTGAGCCTAAGAAGCCAGACATAAATACTATGTGATCATAAAAAAGCTCTAACTCCATTGAATATGGAAGAATGTTTAAGTAGGAAGGCAATAAAATGCTGATATAAAAGTCAACTTAATGGTTATCTTTAAGGAGAAAAGGGGTTGGGTTGAGGAAGAAGGTGATTTGGGAAGGGGCTAATATTCTAGTTTTTTTAACCTGAGTGGTGCTTACCTGTACATTTTATACACTTTCCCTTACATGTGTTGTTTTTCACAATAAGAATGTATCTTTAAAAGCAATACTTGTAGCTGTCTGTAACTAGTTCCATTAAATCTCCCATGAGAGAAATTCATGTGTCACATGTAAACCTATTTGACCTTTTCAAAATCTATTCTGAGATATCTCCAATTTTTAATCCCATCTCTTTCTGCCAGTGTCCTTAGTTTAATGTTTGGATCCTCAAGTCAGAATTCAAAGATGATTATTTTCACCTATTGTGTTTTCAAAAGAAGCATACCCGTTAGGAGAAATAATCACTCTATTGGGTAGTGTGGGCTTGGGTAAGAAGATTGAAATTATTTCTGTTCTTGGTTGGGTTGTCCATATTTTTTTTGTATGTCTCCCATATGAAGTTGCCCCTATTTACTCCACACACCTGTGGTGAAAGTAAGCCATCTTCCATCGGAACTCTGTGGAATTTCTAAGTACCCACAATCAGACTGGCCATTATGTCCCATACCCTGTTCTCCACCTCGCGTACCTGGAGAGACAAGAAGATTAGACTACTTTAGAATGACTTTCTGGACCCCAGAAAATTGGAAAGAATTGGTCTACTTAAGAATAACTTTGTGGACCCGAGTCCAATCTGCTGCTCATACCCAACCCTGGCAAATTTGGGGGAATTTCTTAAACATAAATTTGGCCAGGTTATCATCTATTCTATTTAGTAATAGAAATCAAGAAAGAGCCTAGGTTTAGACCCAGGTCTGAGAAAGCTTGCAGTTCAAGCTAAGAGGAAGGGATAGATTCTAGGGTGAAATCTCCAGGACAGAAAAAAACAAAAACAAAACAAAAGACACAACTAACTACTCCTCTTTAATTTCATTACACCAAGAAACTCTTTCCTCAGTTACAACATTAAACCCTCAGGGACAAATAGACTGGGGAGGAGGATTTTGATTCCACCAATGCCTGAGGTTTAGAAGGGGAAGACAGAGGCATGAGTATTGGATGTAGTCCGTTTTCTCCTTTTTTTCCACTTCCTTATTGCAGTAGGGCCGTGCATGGACTATATAGCAGTCCCCCTTATCTGTGGTTTCACTTTACTTCAGTTACTTGTGAACAACCATGGTCTGAAATATTAAATGGAAAATTCCAGAAATAAGCAATTCATAAGTCTTAAACTGCATGCCATTCTGAGTAGCGTGGCAGAATCTCCTGCCATCTTTGTCTCACTCTGGACGTGAATCGTCCTTTTGTCCAGTGGATCCGTGTTGTATGCACGGCTAGCATTTTAGTCATTTAGTAGCAACCGCTCATCACACTGAATGTTGACATATCGCAGCTCTTATGTTCAAGTTGCCCTTATTTTACTTAACAGTCCAAAGAGCAAGGGTGGTGCTGCAATTGCATGAGCAGTGTTGCAAAGGAGGCAGCAGGATATGAAACATGCGCAGAACACTGCAGGGCATGTGTGAAAAGGCCTAATATGTATAGGGTTGGGTTCTATCCAAGGACTCAAACATCCTCTGGAGTTCTCGAATGATCCCTACAAATAAGTCAGGATTGCTGTGTGTATGCCCAAGGACACTTTGGCGTGGCCTTCAGTGAAGTCCTAAGGCAGTATCTTAAAGAAAAGGAAGAGCAGAATTGACACCATCTTTTTTTACGCCTCCACTGAGAGTGGCAATCAACTGCTCTACTCTATCAGAGGCAAAGCAGAACAGTTTCTCCGAGGTTTTCTCACTGGGTTTGTTGCCCTCTTATAATTTCCTGCATTGCATGTTTGCATCAGCATTTTTTTCAATAATTTTGTTGTTGTTGTTTTGAGACTCCCAGTTTAGTGATATGGGGAGCCTGAGTCATTCCCTGCTTGGGTGTATATGGACTTGACAAGTAGAAGACCCAGATCCTGGGACATGATAGAGTTAATTATATGGCAAGTCCAGGGTGGGCAATATGTGTAGATCAAGCCAGAATCCTAAAGCAACCAGGGAGAAGCAAAGCCAAGAGATCAGGTCCCCAAAGAGTAGAAAGGATGAGAAGAGCATCCTTGTGTAGACAAAATAATCCACACAAACTGAGGACTGTATATTATTGGCATTTCACCCAAGTTTAAAGGTGCTGAGGGTGTCTATTGATTCTTAGCATAGTGTAGCTACTCATTGAATTCAGCTATGTGACTTTTCTAACTATGGGGTTCTTCCCACCTTCAAATTAGGAAGCACCCATTTGTGTCATGTACTCTTCCAGGATAATTGAAACAAGATAATGAGCAAGGCAGACAAGGTCTCTGGCTTCAGGGAGCTAGTAATGGAGAATGACATGCAAGGGAGGGATAATAATTTACAGGAAAACTTATGTGCCCAGTTTCATGTTGACTGGACCCAGAGCATGGGTGGGGGACTTGGTCTTGAACTGGGATGGGAAATCTTTTTCCACTGTGAAACATGAGAAAGAATAAAGGATTGGTGTTGGGAAAGGTGGAGGGGGTTATTGCCTGATTTTTCCTAGGTAGGAAACTGAAAAGATTGTCTATTGTGTATGAGAGGATGGCAAAAATGGGTGTCGAAACAGCAAAGAACACAGTAAGAGAGAGGAGTATAGAAACAAGGAAGTAATGTCAGACCATTAAGAGAGCACATGGGGTTGGTAACTGTGAATTCACAGTGTACCAATATGGATAATTTTGTGATATTTTTTAGCCATTTGCAACCATCCAGGTTAGATCTACCCAAGAGGTTGCTGAGTGGGACTCAATGAAAGACAATTGAGAAGTTGGGGATCCTGGCAAAAGAGTTAGTTGGATGGTTGAAAAATCAAGTAGAGTGCACATTGAAACCTTCAGATGAATTTATCTTAAAAGTCAGGAATGATACCCCAAGACCAAAAAACAACTCTGTGACAGGGACTGTAACAACCAGTCATCAGTTGAATGGTGTTAATTTTTCTTTGTAAAAAATAGCTTCATTAGAAAAATCGCAAGAACATTGTGTGCAACATAAATTCAAGTCTTTTGACATTTTTTTTGGTTTTGTAGCCTACAAAAATATTTAAAAGAGCTATGATATTAGGTAATTTGAGAAGCAGAAACTAGACAACTTTTGACCTTTTGGGTGGTGACCACCCTGAAAGAAAGAGAAGTTTAGGGGGATGAGGACTTCCGGACTGCCTCGTGAACTCTTGGTGCAAAGCTTGCCTAGACAGGTAAAACCAGAGAAAAGGTTGCCAAGGTAACCTAGTGAGAGGAGGTTCAACCACTCCTTTCACCTCAGATCAAGACAGAGTGAAAAAAATGTCTGGTTTCCATGTTTTGATGTTTTGCTTTTTACAAGGACAGAGGAAACTAGCTATGATTTGTGTCCCTTCAAAATAAAATTAAAGGCATAGGATCTGAGCCATTTTAGATGATTATAGCCTGAATATAGCCAGAGAGTATCAGTCCTGATGACAGCAGAGAGTATGCATGGGCTAATGTTGATGGGTATGTGGAAAGAACTTCTCAAATTGATAGTACAAACCTTGAGAACACAAGTATAGAAGTATCCCTTGGTACTTTGAGGTCTCGGAGAAACTGTTGTTCTGGTTCTGAGCTTCTGGCATGGATATCAGCAGATTTATTTTACTTTTTATGTTTTAGCGTGGCAACTTTCAACAAGGAGAATTGCCAGTAGATCAAAGCCAGGACATGTGCTTAAAAATAGATACTGTACTATGCAATCACCAACAAACTGGGCAATCTTGAAAAAGGCTTCACTTCTCTTAGCCTCAATTTCTTCAACTATAAATCAAAGAAATGCTCCTCTATAATGTCTAAAAGTCCTTTCAGATCAAATCTTTTGTGCCTTTTAGAGATAGTATATTTTGCGGATTGTATATATTATCTCTGGACTGTGACTGGTCCAGCTTTTCAATCAAAAGAAAGTGCATTAGTCTGATAATGTCTTCAGAGAGTGATCTAACAGGTCCGCAAAGTAGGAAAGTGCATAAAAACTAGAGAACATAAAACCCAGGTTTGTGTCTGGTAGTTCTATCAAATGTTGTTGACAACCATTTCCACATTGGCAACATAGAATTTATCATATATCCTTCCTGTTGCCGGATCAAGACACAGTCAGGTATGTCAAAGACCTCTGATCACACAACACAATAGGACCATGAAGTACTACACAAATGTGAGTAATTTGTGTTCTATGTGAGTTCAATCACATGTCATCGTTAACCTAGAGGAGCCAAGGGACTGTGTAATGACTTTGGGGTTTAGAGTACAGTATTTATAGGTCCACTAGGAAAATTGGATTGTAGGTAGGAGGTTTGTTAGAGGCTCTCTTCCCAAATTAATCTTTTAAACAAAAGAAGTCCTAGTTAATATTTCTGTAGGTTTGTTTGGGTTACGTTATGGGTGGGTGCTGAAATTTATTCAGGTAAGATAATGAGCAAGAAGAGGTAAGGCAGTTTTGAAAAGGAACAGTGGCCAGAGAAATGGCAGTGGGTGGTGGGAAATAAAAAGAACTGTGTTCTATGACAACAGAGCGGTTTAATGAAGAAACATTAGAACCCTGTCACTTCAGCATTCTGATCATATGGCAAAAAATCACCAGCATTGAATGTTGAATCTATTTAGTTGGCTAATTTAGTATATTAGATCCATGAAATATTGTAGAGCAGTCTGACAGTTTTCTGTCTTTAAAAGAAATTAGAATCCTTACATTCACAGAATTGTAAGTGTAAAATAACAAAATGATAAACCCTCCTTTTTCCCCTCTTCATCTCCCTCCCCCAACCCTCTTCCACTATTCTTTTGGCCTCTTTCCTCATTTATTTGAAGTCCCTTTCATTTTTTTATTTTCTCTCTCGCTTCCATATATGAGAGAAAATATATGAGCCTTGTCTTTGAAACTGACTGATCTCACTTAGTACAATATTCTCTAGTTCTGCCCATTTTCCTGCAAATGATCTAATTTTTTTTCTTTTTTATGGCTGAGTAAAACTCCAGTATGCCCACCACGTTTTCTTTACCCATTCATCTGTTGATGGACACCTACGCTGGTTCCATAACTTAGCTATTGTGAATTGTGCTGCTATAAACATGAATATGCGTGTATCACTGCAGTATTCTGACTTCAATTCTTTTGGAAAGATAACGGAGAGTGGTATGGCTGGGTCATATGGCGGTTCCATTCCTAGTCTTTCGAGGAGCCTCCATCCTGAGCTTTCTTTTATACACTGAGGAATAGAGCAGAGGTCTTAGAAGAAACCTTGAGAGAGGTCTCTCCAAACCAGGTGTGCCAATGGGTCATGACAGGAAGTTGGAAGTTACTGACATTCTTTCATAGAATAGTATTCATGTACTCCAGTGGGAGAAGGAGACAGCCATGTGCTTTCCAAGGCCTTTTGGATCTTAGAGGAACAGGCGAGAAGTAGTCTGAGGCAATTCCACTGCATCTCTAAGTTTGGCTGGAACAACAACAACACAAATCTTGCAGAAGGGGAAGAAAGAAAAGTAGAATACGAAAGACTGCTGTGCATGTTTTAAATTGACTTTTTGATATTTTATTCTTGGGACTGCAAAGGCAAATAAAAAAAAATCAGACCCAAAAAAAAGTTTTCCAATGATGTGGTCTGGCTTACGCAAACATGTGAATATATTTTGGCCTTCTGTTCAGGTTGTGAATTTTAAAAACAAGATTTTACGTCGAGGTAGATTCAATTCCCATCCACTTCTCTAGTATTCTTATATGTTCGAAGCTGTATTTTATAGGCACTTTGCAAAAATAACACCTTTAATGATACTTTAGGCTTGCCAAAGAATAGTTAATAGGTTTTAAAGTTTGACCAAGGTCTAAATTTATCCTAGGGGCTTGTGGTGGTCTTCTGTACACAGCTATGTTTTGCTTTAAACATAATTAGATTTCATTATGTGCTCAATAAACATTTTACTGAGGGTTTCACAACGTCCAAGGCCATATCGCTATCTTAACAGCCAAAACATTCCTCAGACTCCAATTCTCTCAGTCCTATTAAGAGTGGGAAACTGATTGTTTGGGAACTGGGAGGAAAGTCTGCTGGAGGCTGAGAGAAAGTAGCCCTGGGGTGGCCTCTACCCTCTGCCCTGGGCCTTGAACTCCTCCTGGGAGACAAGGCACACTTTCTCCCACGCCAGGAACAGTCTTGAGGCAGGATGTCATAGAATATTCCCTGCTCTACCCTTCTCAGTGTTTAGTTCTTTTCCTGGGCTCTCTTCCCATGTGCCCAACTGGCATATGTGCCAGCTCTGCACCCTTTCCGCGCAGAGAGCAAGCCATGCACTAGGGTCTCGTGGGCCTGGTCATCTGCTGCTTAGGAGAAAATAGCAGGCTATGGAACTCAGATTCAAAAGCCTTCTGGGATCTCATCCTTTCCCATTTCCCTTCCTGTTCTGCAGGGGTCACCTCTCACGTGCCTGCCTAAGCTTTCCTATGACTCTGCCTTTATTCCCCTAACCCTCAAACACTCTCTCTCCTGTCTGCATAAGCCAAATCCTGCCATTCTTCAAGCCTAGCGCAATTGCAGGGGCTTCTAAAAGTTTTCTTAACCCCTGATCTATTTCATTGCTAATTTCTCATTAACAATGAAAATGATCACCATGAAGATACTTACAACCTCTAGGCCTGCTCTTTATAATTTCTTTTTTCATTTTTAATATCCCTTTATTGGTGCATTGTAATTATACATCATAGTGAGGTTCGATGTGATACATTCTTAGATGCACCCAGCCCTTGGTGTATTTCCCTTTGGATTCTACCCTGCTCCCTCCCCATCCTCATTCACGTTAGTGAGATTTGGTAGTGATACCTTCATATATGGACATACCATTATTTCAACTGTTTCCTTCACCAAACCTCCTTTCCCCCCTCCCCACCTTCCTGCCCGATCCCCTTCCACTATTCTACAGGTCTTCCTTTTCATTTATCTAAAGTCCCTTCTGTTTCCTGTTCTCTCTCTAGCTTCCATATGTGAGAGAAATCATACAACCCTTGACTTTCTGAGACTGGCTGATCTCACTTAGCCCGATATTCCCTAGTTCCATCCATTTTCCTGCACATGACATAATTTTGTTATTTTTTTATGCCTGAGTAAAATTCCATTGTGTATGTATACCACGTTTTCATTATCCATTTATCTCTTGATGGACACCTAGGTTGGTTCCATAATGTGGCTATTGTGAATTATGCTTCTGTAAACATGGATATGCATGAATTCCTATAATATTCTAATTTTTTATATGCTTTTATTGGTGCATTATAGTCTCACATCATAATGTAAACCATGTTGACAGTGACATACATGCATACATCTTTCAGATTATTCTGAAACCTATCAAGTTGTATGATTACAATGCACCAATTAAAAAAAAAAGATACTGAGGAGTGGTGTACCTGGATTGTATTGTGGTTCCATTCCTAGTCTTTTGAGGAATCTCTACACTGATCTCCATAGTGGTTATACAAATTTACCATCCCACCAACAGTGTATAAGAGTTCCTATTTCCCCACACCCTCACCAGTATTTGTTATTGTTGGTATCCTTGATGATTGCCATTCTGGTTAGATAGAATCTCAGTGTGGTTTTGATATGCATTTCCCTGATTGCTAATGATGTAGAACTTTTTTTATATATATTTAATATTTATGGCCATTTGTCTTTATTCTTTTGCTTTTCTTTATGCTTTTGATTGTAGAGTACTCTCCCAGCTAAAATGGTGGAAGATTGGGGGAAATTGTGTCCATCGTAACCATTGTGTAGTTGCTTGTCAGGAACCTATTTTTCCCTTGAATTTTCCAATTTATTTTTTTGAGGGTGAGAGCATACTGCATCCAGTTAAATGCATCTCTTTCCCCCTTGAAACTTCATGTAGGCCTGTTGAGTGTATTTTGTTCAAGATCTCTAAGCAGAAGTTTCCTCTATGAATCATCCCTAAAGTACACGTCTTTTGCCCATCTTCCATCTTGCTGTCAGGCATGAGAATGTGGAGGCTGGCCTGCCAGCAGCCATCCTGGGCCATCAGGAAAACTTACTTCTAACTGACATGGTTTATAAAGCTTGGTTTACCAATGCTAGCATGAGTTGTGAATTTAGCTCATTCTGAAACAGTAAGAAAATGGCCGGTGACAGAACCCCTCAGTCTACTGTGTGCATTCTGAGATCACGGATAGATCAGACTTTTTGAACCAAGGTCAGAGGAACAGTAAGCTAAGAACAAGATTCCAGGCCTTCCTCCATACTGGCTTCCACTAAAATGGTCTGATTTTAGGCCACAGTATTTCCATCTGGAAGGTTGGAAAAGTTTGTCTTCTAGTCTGTTAAAATTTCCTGAATACATATCACCAGTGGAAGTCATCTTTTTAAATTGCAACTTTGAATGCTCCATTACTTGCTAAGAGTGCAATTTTTTTTTTTATTGCTATCTGATGTTTTCCAGGCTACGTACCTGATAAGGCCATGCATGCTCTTGAATCAAGCTCTTCTCTCAAATTCTATTACTGTCTGCTCCTCTTCCTGCAGCCTATGCTTCAGCAAAATTAGCTACTTTGTTCCTAGTAGGAATTCAGCAACCACTCATGTCTTGTGCAGTTTTGTCCATACTATTCTTGATATGTAAACGCTTTTTCTCACCACCTAGCTCAAATGCTACCTCATCTTTCATATCTGCTTTGATAACAGTGACATGTCTGAAAGCCACCATTTCTACTAATAAAAATGACTAAGTCTTAAGTAACTACTGTTTATTCAAAAACTAAATGGTCTGAAATTTTACTATACTTGTAAGCAAAAATGTAACCTGCCACAGCCTTTCTGTCTATCTGCCTATGAGTTACATCTATTTGGGTCATAGTCAGATACAGTTTAACATTCACAACTAAAGCAACAGTAGGAACAGTGTCCTTGATGGGTCCCCTCAATGCCCCATTTCCCACAGGGAGACATAGTGAGTGTCATGTTACCTGTTTATCATAGGAAAATGACTCCAAAATTGGGAATCTCTCATCTTATCTAGGTGATATGTCTATCCTCTTCTCCCCACAAAGGAGACTTTATTTCCACTCTGATATATAAGTCGATGTCCCTGCAGGGAAAAAGCAAAGGTACCTCTAGGATTATTACTCTGGAATGTAAATACATCTTCAGGGAGGAGAATAGAAGGTTTTACCTTTACTACCCTGAGATGTCTCCAGGGAGGGAAAGAGCTTCAGATTTACTAGCTGTGACTATCTCCTTACACAAACATTGGCTATACATATCTTTTCTCAGATAGTTTGAACCATGCAGAAGCATGAGGTAATAATGGAAAATTATCTTCCAGGAACCACCACATGTCACGTGCAGTGTGAGTGTGTTCTCCAGTCCTAAGTATAACTCTGTAACTTAGATATTATTAGTATCTCAGGATTGCAGATGAGAAAACAAGGACTCTGCAAAAGTCAAATAACATGCCTAAAGCTACGCAGTTGATAAGTGTCAGAGTGGGGATTCACACAATGATCCTTTGGCATCAAGGCCAATACTCTTTCCATTGCAAAACCAGTGCAGTGCATCCTCTGTGGAAAGAGGCCTCATGGTGCCTGATATGAATTTGTTTTAGAGCATGTATTTTCTATTTTTATGAATCTCATGTGTGGTTGTCCAGGACAGAGTCATGTCTTAGATTCTCTTTGGGGCCTAACAAAGTACCTTGCAATTACTGGATGCCTTATTAATATTGTCTGAATGAAGAAAATCTGTCAAAATGTGTATGATAAAAACTTGGCATTATACAACTTAAATAATACATGGCTGTGGAAAAGAGGTCACATTGTAAAATTCAAATATAGAAACCTCTTACTTGAAATATTAATAGTGATCTCAACTATTTTTTACTCAACTGACAATGTAGCCTGAATGTTTATGAAAATTTGATGTCTAAAGTTTAGAGAAAGTAACTAAGAGCTGATAATAATCAATGAAGAGGAATATATAGAAAAAATGCTATGAGTCAACTCACATGAGAACTAATGTTTTAATATAGGGTATCTTGAAAAATAAAAAATTTATCTCATTTAAAACTAAACTTCTTCAACTAACCCAAACTCTGCTCTGTGCTAAAGAGTCAAAATTCATGGTTGAGATATAGATATTTTCTCATCATCTTGTTCTGAAGCAGAAGTCTTTGTCTTATAAAATACACATCTTCTATTTCTAGAGCTCATTTTCTATTTACACGATTCATATCACTGGAATATGTGCTCATTGTTTTTTTTTTTTTCTTCTCAAACCAGACTGCTCCACTCTTCAGAACTTACTGAGCTTAAAAACATTCGAGATCATTAAAACAAACACCCATTGCAAAACTTAGCCCCAACTTTGTCGTTAAGGACTCTACTCAAGTTATTCAGTAGAATAAATACATTTGGCTGTATTTCCCACTTTAGGCCAATATTCACTGTTTTCTTTTCCTCCTTTTGTTAAATCATGAGTTTTCAAGGATGTTCTTGCATTACTACCAAATACTTGCTTTAGAGATGTGCCCTTTCTTGAAATAAGAATGCTCTATTCCCAGTATACACTAAAGGACCAGAAACACATTTACATTTCATTTTAATAAATATTAAAAGTGATCATGCTTTAAAATCAAGGAGACGTTTTTACCTTTCTCCCCAAAATACAGCAAGAAAACAGAAATGCAGATACTCACACGTGGGAGGGAGGTTATGTTTCATTATGCTTTAAACTACTCCGACAGTTGTTTTCTTTATATATAGGCAGGATATTAAAGTGTTAGTTGTGTGTGTGTGATTTATTGTGGAACCTCTTTACCCAAAAAAGCCCTGCTATTTTGGTAGAGTTCAATATATTTCCTTTGGGGAAGATTAAATAAAATATGTTAACTCAGTTAAATTTGGAGCCTGATGACAAATGACTAAATGTGTTCAAATTGGGCAGGCACAGGAAATCTGTCCAGCAAAGGACCAAACTGGGAAATAACATTTGAATGCACCCGGGCAACACTTTACAGTTTGTTGCTCTAGAGTTCAGTATTACAATATGCTATTAATTTTAAGTAGTAAATTAAACAAGTGGAAACAAGATTCCTATACTCTGGTACATAACCCAGCTCTACAGCTATATATCAAGGCAAATAAACCTATTTGAAGATGAAATAATGTGAAATTAGGATGGGGTAGTGGAATGTATTTTCAATATCATATTCTTGAGTAACATTCTAAAAAAGGAAAGGATATCTTTATTTACCCTAAGCCTTGTGGCTTTTGTATCCAAATATACTCAGGAATTAGCAAATCATTGTCTTCTGATAACAGAACTAAGTGATTCTAGAGATGGGGAAGATAGCCTTACTGTGAGTTTTTAATCAATTATTTAATATATGGGACATACGAAATATACACATACGTAAATAGGGTTAGGAATTAACTTGGGTTTAACCAAGTTCAGGTCAGGTGGGTTAAGCTAGGAAAGTAAGTTCTGTGGCATATTTTTAAGTGTTTTGTTCAGGATCAAAACTGGCCAGGTAGGTAATCTTCTCAACTACACTAAAAAGTTCTCTAAGTAGAGGTTTGGAACTATTAACATAAGTATAATGCTCTTTTGTTTTCATAACCCCAGAGTGACTTAGATATAAAACTTATTTCTGTTAGTACTAAATTGGCAGATGTAACCAATAATTTTTCTACGCTGTATCAAACCTTAGAAAAGCATAGAGGTGGAAAGAGATCTAGAGAATACTCTGTTTGTCCCCAACATCTTCCTTTTATTCAACTCTTGATGCCCAAACGGAGATATATTCCTCAGGAAATACCCAGAGCTACTCTATCAGCCCCAGAGCAGAAATTGAGGTTCAGAAATTGCTATGTCCATTCATAGACAAATCTTTCTAGCTGGGAGTGGCGGGGCATGCCTGTAATCCCAGTACTTGGGAGGCTGAGACAGGAGGATCACATGTTAGAGGCCAGCCTCAGCAATTTAGTGAAAACCTTGGCAGTTTAGCAAGACCCTGTTTCAAAAAATAAATAAATAAATAAAAAGAGCTAGGGGTATATCTCAGAGGTAGAATACCCCTGGGTTAAATCTCCAGTAGAGAGGTTGGGGGGGGGAGAAATCTTTCTCCTTAAGGAGGAATCCATATTTCTAGCCCCCTTACTAAGGGGGAGAATCAAACTCCAAACTTAATGAGAAATAAAACCTGGTAGCAGCAGACTTATAAAACACTCCATCTCTTAATTACCCTTATATTTCCTATGAAGCTTAGCCACTTTCCCAAGGCCATAAAACTCAACAAATGATCAAGTATAGTACATATTTGTTTTTCATCTGGGACATCCAAAATGAATCTTTAGTGTGGTATTTTCTATAAAAAAAAAAAGAAGTTCACATCTCAAAACCACAATGATGCTTCATTTTTTACAATGAATTTCTATGTAAACCTACTTCTTAGGTCTAAAAGAATTATAACCCAGCACTGGGTTTGGGACTGAATAAAGCCAGGGTGGGTACAGTTTTTCCCAGGCAGTTGGAGTTTTATTTCAAATAAAGAACCAAGAGAATTTTTAAAGTTGATGATGTTTTTAATGGTGTTGAGTTGGTAGTATATTTAGATGAAGTTTGCGTCACCTTGAAGAAATGATCTCTAAACTTTTTTGGGGGAAGCATATTATACTATTGAAAACGTGAAATGAGCTATACTTATGAGACATCGTATGTGCTAAGTAAGACAGTATCTGAAAAAATATGAAACAATGAAATACAAGACTTTGCAATACAAATACAATGAAACAAACAAAAAAACCAAACATGGGCTAGAGATAGTATTCCACCAAAAAGGAAAAACATATCTTTCTTATTAAACTATTTTTAAGAGTAGGATACAGAATGGAATATATAATGGTGGTTTTGTTTGAAAGATTTGAGTCTCTAACAATGTCGTGATACTACTTTTCTATCTGGAGACCAAAGCATCTCCAACTAGCCATTCATAGCACACATTAGTGGCTGTAGATAACATCACCCGCAGTGTCCTGTTGGACCTCTGTAGATTTTGATCAATTTTAAGTGTAAATGATTGAATAGTTTTAAAATGTGCAGCTTTTAGCGAACTATTATAGGTGAGCAGAACTGCACTTAAAGGATATAAGATGGGGACAGGTTAATGTGTCTGGCAATCTAATTGTTATTGGAAAAAATAATCTCTTTGAGCCAAACAGCCATGGAGAATTAGGCAGCAGGACTTTGAGAGAGAGAGAGAGGCATTAAGTCCCTGTTTGAACTCAGCTACAAAGTATTTCATTTTATCTCTGTCTATGAATGATAACTTCTGAGAAAGCTGAATGACTCCAGCTGAATTTAGCAGAAACTTCAGGATATACCTTAATTTCAATTAATGGGTCAGTATGCCATCTTGACTTAATAAAAGTTGGGATATTTTGGCTTATTTAAAAGACATTTTTTCATATTTATTATCAAAGAAAACAGCAAGGTCCTTTAATAGTACACTCCTTGATACATGTATTAACTTACAGTGATTCTTGGTTTAACTTCCATGGAGGCAATTTATTTCAGATAATGAATATATTAGGTTATAATTTTCAGCATAATGATAATAGTGGAATTTCCTCTAAAACAATCTTGTAATAAGAACACAGCATTAAATCTACCAGCTCAACACATTTTTAAATGTACAATACAGTGTTGTTAACTAGAGGCCCGTGGCTCTCAGCTGATCTCTAGGGTCTATATTCATCTTGCATAATTGAGACTTTATGCCCACTGAAAATTTTCCCTAATTTTTGAGCCAAATAAATAAAATTAAAGTTTGCAAAGGTATTGATTTTTCTGTAGTAGATTGAGTGTAAGGTTGACGATCTTAAAACTCTGGAGATGAATGAAGTTTCTTTGAGATACCTGGTAGAACTCTAGGTTTTTATAATCTATATTTGGCAAATTTTGTGCTGTACTCTACCTCTACCAGTACACACACATACAGGTATATGCACGTGCGTGCACACACACACACACACACACACACACACACACACTTTTCCAGAACTATGGTACTCTAAAATGTTATCCCGGGGATGTCACAGATACTCCATGAGGCATGTCCAGCCAATTTCTTTTTTTTTTTTTTTTTTTGCGGTACCAGGGATTGAACGCAGGGGCGTCCTACCTCCGCGCTACACCCCCGGCCCTATTTTTTTATACTTTATTTTGAAACCAGGTCTCACGAAGTTGCGGAGGGCCTCACTAAGTAGAGAGGGAGAGAGAGAGAGAGAGAGCGAGCATGCGTGCGCGAACTGAGGCTGGCCGCGAACCCGGATCCTCCAGTCTCCGCCTCCCAAAGTACTGGGATTACAAGCGTGCGCCACCACGCCTGGCTTGTCCAGCCAATTTCTATAGAACACTACCTTCCTTCCTCCTCCTCTGCTAAATTCTCCTCCTGTGCTGCTGCTTCTAGGGTCCATCAAAGCTGCTTGTTACCAACACATCACTCAGTTCTCTGGGGTTTATCCCAGGCAGCAGTTTAGAAAATCCTTTTGGACAGTACCCTATTATACATTTCCAGGGTGGTAGTTTAAAAATTAACTCTTTTTTAAAAAAAATGAGAGCCCTTTCCTTCACACATGCATGGGGCTCATATCATTACACCAGGTAGAATCTGGGCTGGGAGAATCTGCATGGTGACCCATGTTCTTCTAACCCGCTCTCCTCCTCTGCACTCTCTGCCTCATAGTTATCTTCCAGGAATCTTTTCAGTTCTCTTGCTGACAGCTGTAGGATGAGCTTCCCCATCACCTTTTCAGACATATCTGTATCAAACCAGAGGTCACCGTTGAGAGTTAGGGCCATTTGCTTATGAGTGCCATTACTTTTACAGATGAGAATCCTTTGAGGGGAAGAGAAAAACTATGATGATACAAATTGTTGTTTTAATTTCCAAGTTATTCTCTGGAACCTTGTAGCTGCTGAGGGTGGAACGTGACCTCAGTAGTTCAGAATCGATGCTATTACAAGTTTTCACTGAGCTAAGACATATGTCAGAATTGTTATTGTTACTCAATGATCAGGTGACACTATATCTCTTGGGGTAGTCATTCTCTGGAAATTGGTGAAACTCAATAACCTCATATGAATATAGGACAATACATTGTATTTTAAGTTTATAGAGCTTTTCTCTGGATTAGGAAAATATTGAGTGTACCCTCTTCTTTCTTTATTGCAAGTTAGACTTAACCCTGAATTTTATCCATGTCCATCTGGAGTATCTAGTAATAGTCCCAAGACCTCCTGGGATTTTTTACTCCTGTGGTAAAAATGTCCTGAAGGGACATTTTTGTCCCTTCAGGAGGCATTTGGCAATGCCTGGAAACCTTTAGTTGATACTGTCATGGTGTATTGTCATATTTTATTATGTTTTTATATTTCCCAGTTAACTAATGTTGTTGCTAACCTGTCCATATGCTTAGTAGCCATTTAGAAATTCCCTTTTGTGAAGAGACTGTTCAAGATTCTTGCCTATTTTTTTTAAAGATGGGTCTCAGTGTCTTGGTTGCTACAACTAGTTGTGTGTGTGTGTGTGTGTGTGTGTGTGTGTGTGTGTGTTAGATTGTTAGTACTATCAGGTAGGTAGAGACCAGGGATGCTGCCAAGTTTATCTTGTAATGCATGGAGAGCCCTTCCCAGCAAGAGTATCTAATTCCAAAGGTTGACGGTTCTGAGAGAGACCCCTTTCTCTATCCTCTTTTTGCAAACCCTATACCACTTCCTGATCCCTTGTTTTTCCTTTTGGATTTCCCCTAGTAACTGGCCATCTTTCTTCTAGCAAACCACACAGAGTAGCCCAGGGTCTTGCTCTTGGTGTTGGATGACTCATGGATTCTAGTAAGGGAGAAGGGAGGTGCTGTCTTGCTGCATCAGGTATAGGCCAAAACATTTCCCCAAACAATGACAGCGCTCCCCCTGAAAGGAATGTGGGGTACACAAATTTCCCTGCCTCACTGTTCTTAAAATTTAAAGATCAGCAAATTGACTGATAGTAGTAATTTAAATAGTTTTAACTCAAGACTCAACCCACAGTTATCTGGTCAAAAGTGCATTATGGAACACTGTTTGAGGTTAATATGACTTAAGGTAAATATGGCTAGTACACATTGACTCTTACCCTGAATATACTTACCCTGAATAATGTATTGTCATATATTGCATATAAATTTAGCATATACTAAATGAAATTAATGTGAATAGAAATGCTGAAAAGTAATAAGCAATTTCAGGAGTGGTATGGATGATGACAATCTTTTCCTTTTGTATAATGTCAGATATTACTTATGTGATCTAGACAGTAAATGAATGTATGCTGTGTCCCTCCTGGGGCTGGAGTATTGTTCTGAGATCATGTTGGAGTTGAGAATATCAACAGTACTTCACAGGCAGGGATGATCCATGCAGTGCTCAGATTCTCATTTAATCTCTCATTAGTTAGGAAATCTCGGTCCTCCAAGGGGGAAAAATGTGATTTCTACAGTCTCCCTGTATTTATAAATATCTACTGGTACTTTAAGTCGAGCATTGAAAAGAATTCACTAAATGATAGTTGTAATGAAGTGTGAAGTAAATTATGTTTTTGTTGGTGATAAAGCTCATTGCATGCAAAGACAAAGACGTATTTATCCCATCAATGTAAAGACACATTGGGTGAAGACATATTTATCACATAGCCTTGACAAGATAGACTTACTGTAAAAGGGGAACTAAAAAACAAGCAAGAAATCAAACATAGGATGTGAAATTACTGTTTACATCAGTAAGGTAGTTATGACTTCGATGCCTGCCCCTGGGGTCAGAGGATGCTGGTGGGGCTACTCGAATTCCCAAAGAGTGGCCTGAGAATCCAAGTCAAAGCAGCAACTTTCAGCTGCTGTTCAGAATCTGAGGAAGAACCTTTAAAGGAGAGGCTTTCCAAAGACTTGTGTAGCCACTGTCACCACCAAGATGCCTTCGCCAAACACAAATGCAACCCTGTAAAATGGTGCCATGTTTTAAGTCCTTATCAGAATTCAATTATTTGGAGGTAAAACATTATGACACCATTGTCAGAAAGTTTCTTATACTTTATATGGCTTTTTGCTTTCTTCCACACAAAACCCTGTAATGGTCCCCATTATTTAAATCAAGACAGGGGCCTTTCCTTTCTTTGAACTGGAAAAGACTGAATTTCAGAATTAATCCCTAGCCATTCAATACATATTAAATTACTATTTTTCATTATAGCTGCCTTTGGATAAACGCTGTTTCTCCAGTTGGATTATAAGCTCACTGAAGTCAAGGCATTCTACACTTCATAGACATCTAGTGAAAGTATTTGGAAAGATTCATACTCTCGGGGATTCTTGGATGCTATTCAGTGTATCTGGTGACATATTATAGGGAAAGGAGATGATCACAAGAGAAATGACCATTTCATAATGAAAAATGAAATGGAATGGAGAAAGCCTAAAGGTCCAAGGTCTTGAAGAATTAGACAATCCTACTGCTTCTAGAGACAGAGAATGAAACAGTAAAAAGAAAGTTTGAAAGTCAAGTGACCCTTGAGACCAAGTCTCTTGGCAAATGTCAAATTGAGGTTGCTGTCTTAAGAGTCTGTAGCTTTGAAGTGTTGATACCACTGAATCGAGAGGTGCAGTGGGGCTGCAGGGTGGAGTGAAATAAAGCCGATTTGAGAATTATATCTAGAAAAAATGCTTTAGATGTGTGTTGGTTCGTGGAACTAACTATAAGAAAAGGTTGACAGCATATTAAGTTCTTGTGGGAATTATATTGCCTAAAAACAAACAAAAAGGGGTTAAATATTTCTTTGTTCAAAATTGAAATAGACTTGGTCCCCTATGCTTCCATTGAATGGGAATATGTTCCCAAACTGTACCTCCATCAACGGAGCATATTTGCTTATGCCGACTTCGGATATAGCCATGGATAATAATATACAAAGACCCCTTCGCTACTGAAGTTAGAACCAGAAAGTATAAATAAAACATGGAAATTGGAGTCTAATTACAAAACTTTGCCAGTGACGGTTCTTGAGGCTTTGTAATGCATGAAGCACAGAATATTACAGACCAGCAACTGTTAAATGTCTTCCATTTCCCCCTTACCAAATAGGAATTTATTGTTGCAACTGTCCCTCCTCCACCATTGGACTATCAGGTGTAGATATGGGGAGGAATAGCAGATAACTTGTTTTTGGGATTTGTACGTCTCTGGTCTCTGGATCAAGAAAAGCCATGTATAGACCTAATGGGGAAGACTTTGCAATACCTAGACACTTGGAGCTGAATGTGGCGACTAAATGGTACTGGGTTGTCTTGTGAGGGAAATGGGGAGTCAGTAGGTTCTATGTGTGGGAGGAAGACTGAAATATATATTTGATGACCAGAGGGTAAGATGTGGCAGAAACAAAACTGTATGTTTCCCAGACTTATTTATTCTAGTTAATAGAGACGTTTCCCAGTCTCTCTTATAATTAGTTGAGTCACAGGACTTGGTTCTGGCTAGTGTATGGCTATCTAATCCTCCATGCTAACTCTTCCCTTGGAGACCATCTGGTAAAGATTTCTCAGCAAAAAGTGAAGGAGTTTGACTTCCTAAGTGACGATTTGAAACAGAACCCACTACCAGAGACCACGGTGGACTGTGATAGAAAGTAGTCCTAGCTTTAAGCCTCCGATTGGAAGCTGTTTGTTATTGCAGTTCACATAGTCTAATAGTTTGCTCTTAGGGAGTATTATAAATGAAAGACATGCTTTCCAACAGGACAAGAAACACGTGGTATGAATTATGTGTGTTGTTACTGATATACATGCATGTGTTTCAGTAGAGTTTTAATTATAGTACATGCATGAAACAATTTTATACACCTCTCAAACATGTTGCTCTACTTTATGACTTTAATATGATCTAACTATATTCAAGAATACTGATACCATTTCCCCAGTTCTTCCTAGATATTCTCTGAGCGCTCCTCTTCAATCAGTCTTTAAAATTCCTCAGGTGTACATATTCATATGCTCATTTGCATAGCACTGACATCAGACCATACCAGCAACAAATTACAGGACCAACAACACCACCACAAACTTTTTTAGTCCAGACCAACTCCTCCTTCACATGAAAGGCCAGTTGTTGGAAGCACTCATATTAGTCTCCATGATGGTGTCCTCAGTGTCATGCAAGTTCACGTTTGCTTCTTAATTTATTATTTAAATATTATTTATTAGTCACCTACTATGTGTCAGATGTTGTGCTAACCACTAAGGACACACTGATGACTAAAACAGTTGCTGGTCTCATTTGTGCAATCTCAGTCTGTTGGCAGATTGATGGTTTGGCTGGAAAACTCATTAGAATATTTTCTATGCCTTTCAAAAATATTAAATGTAAGATGAATTATGATTTTCATAGATATTTTCTGATGTTACCTTTTTAAGGGCTTAGCTTAAGCTATAGGGGCTGGCCTGGCCTGTTTGTCTTCATTAACATACTGTTAGGGTAGAGTTTGTCTCAACCAGTGTTTCAAAATTACAGTGTTAATCTTTGCATTTTATAAATTTGTTTTATGTTTTACTATTGCATTGGATTCTATCACAATGTCATATAAATGAACCAATGTCTCAAAAGCTATCCACTAACACATAAAAGGAATCTGTAGCAAATATTTAAAAATAAGCTTTTATTGGCAATTCAATCTATTTTGCCTAACTCCTCAGAGTATCATTTATTATGAAACTTTCTAAACATTGGCATAAATTCATCAAAGATTTCTCATAATTTTCAAAGTACAGTGACCTTTCATATATTTCAAATAATATTTACAGCATAGGGTAAAATAATATTTTTGATATTAAAAGGGTATCATTCAAAGATACAAAACTAGATCAAAGTGGCAGTATTGCGAAGCAATGATAAAACCTGTATATTTCACTAAAACAATTTCAGAGAGAGAGAGAGAGTAGATTTTTGAAGGCATGCTGGGTAGGGGATAAGAGGAAAACAATATGGAGGTCCAATTAGTATCTATCTGCTAACAGATATTTTACACTGATGTTGGATCAAACTAGCTTTTCATTTAAATAGTGATTATTTTGAGAAGCACAATATAAACTGGAAATAGCAACTGGCTCATACTTGACATGGTTCCAGCGACCCCTAATCAACACGAAAAGGCACTGGCACATGAACAAATGAAGTTGGACTAAAAGGACCGACGCCCTCACCACGTCAACTAGAGAGAACAGTTGGAAGTCAATAATACGTCTCCTAATCTTTATTCTGTGATGAAGAAAACAATTAACATGGAAAACACCATCACAGTTAGCCTCTGGAGGTGTGCTGCTCTGTGTTCTGTGCACGCCTGTACTGATCCTGCAGTCAAGGCCAGGTCTCCACATACTATCTGTAGGAGGAAAGAGCACATTCATTTATCATTATTTTTTCAGGTAATTAATAATACCAACAGGATATTCAGATTTTGAGTAGCGTAATCTAACACTTTAGAACCAGATTATCATGGTTTTAAGACTATTCGGGACTTCTGAAAAGAACTGAATTGTCTTCTATGTTACTTCGTTGCCAAGTTGACTTTTTGCTACCATTTTTTGGAAGAACCAGTCAATCATGTATCACTTGCATATTTAGGAATATCATCAAATTTCTGCCACAAAACATAAAGAAATACTTCCCAGCACTGAGAGCATCAAGAGGTTGATTAAAGAGCAGTTGCTGTTACGGTCCAAGTTAAAACTCTCCAGCCACTGGCTTCTCAATGCGATGTGGTGGACACCTTGTATCTGACCTAATGCTGACTGGTCTCCGGGGGAGAGAACAAGGGCTTCTGGGTTCAACCCAAACAGCCAGAACCATTCGACAGACATAGTAAACACTCACTGCCTTTCCTAAAGGCCTTTAATGTCAAGTCAATTTTCTCATTTAGAGGAAATTGAGCAGCAATAGAAACCTTTCTAATTCAAGCCATCCACTATCAAATCGAATATAGAAAACAAACACTACTAGCTTTAAAGTAAAATTCCTCATACTATTAGTTAAAACTATGATGGGCCTATTAAAATATTCAAAGTTAATGGCTTATTGATGTTGAGCTCCCATTAAGGAGTTTTTCATGGATGGCTTCTGGCTACCTTCATCCCAGAGAGCTGGCAGGGAAGTCTTCAAGCCCGGCCTGGGCAGCATTTAGAAGACTTTTCGGATTTTGTATATCATTGTCTTGACTCTTACTCTTTGTTGGTTTCCAAAAGCCTAGATCATTAACCAAGATTCCAGTGCAGGAAAGAGCCATGTATCTTGACCTGTTTGCCTTGGATTAAGTGACCTTTGTTTTTTAGGAACCTTTTTAGTTTGGGGCCAAGTCTCTCATTCCTTTTTTCTTTGGCTACCACACCTGCTGTAGCCAGAGAACAATGCCCAGAGGCTGATGTGAATATTTCCCGGGGCAGGAAACCTCCCTACCAGCCCTAGAATCTAGTTAAGCTGTCACTTACCAAGACCTTTGAGAAAGCGTAGGTGCCACAGGCTCTGAAGACAGTTAGCACTGAACACAAATGTGTTCCATCATCCCAGATACGTGTTGGTTCTTATTTTGACCTGGCACCAATTCTTAACAAAGTGGACACATCAGTCATGGGTCAGAGCAAGAAAGGGATGACATCCTTCAAAGAATTTCATGGAAATAAATTGACTAAATGCACCACTTAGGTGTGATCAGGTTTTCAAGAGGTTACATGGTGAGGCATGTAGGGACCAGCAATAATGCTATTACTGGAAATATGAAGGAGAAGAAATTGGGTTCCCAGAACCAGCTGAAAGCTGAGCCTCCTAACAGGAGTCTTAGCCACAGAGCAGCACAGGAATTGTTTTGGAGAAGGGGACTTCCAGTCCTCAAATTACCTCTCAATTGTATTATTTGTCTATCCTCTAGCTTATCAATCAGAGGATCCAGCTCTCATTAAAATGTACAATGTTCATTGGAACGTTTTACCTTTCATACATTATAAACAGGCAGCCCAATGGTACTGTAGATTTAGTGCCTGCTGGGTTCTCATTATGAATACCCTGAACCTCATAAACTATTACCTATCATCTCATTGTGAGGGTGAGAGAACTTCCATGACCAGCCCCAGCCACCTGCGTGGTAAAGGACTAGCCATTTGTACATAACCCTTTTGGGACTTGCATGTCATCGATTATGGGATCTTGGCAAGGTCCTCCCTGTCTCAGTGGGACAACACTGAAAGTGGCCCGTGTGAATAATGGAATACCCCACCGTGCTTATTCATTTATCAATAACATTTGTAATGAAGTCTTCCTGGCTACTCTGTTGTACATCATAGAGCCCCCATCCTTTTGCCATTCTTTCTCTCCCCTTTCATGATTTAATGATGACCTTCTCTCCCCTTTTGATTGGAGGCTCCATGAAAGCAGAGGTATTTCTCTGCTTTATCCACCACCATATCCCTGGTGCTTAGAGCAGTACCTGACATATATTAAAGGCTTAGTAAATGTTTGTTGAATGAGTAAATATCAATTTATTCTGCCCAAGTTGTCCTAATTTAGGAATCCCAGAAAGTGCTTTCTCTGGTTTCTTATACTCTAAGATGATTGATTTTTTCTATGTACTTATATTTAGTAGGAAGTAACCTAAGGTCTATTAAGTCAAGTTTGTAAATAATAAAAACACAGAAATTCTTGTTGATTAGTCTTTTTTTCCATTATGATATTGGAAATCACATTTTATTATCTTCCTTTCCCCAAGATCTCTGTTTTCTGGTATTTTTTTTCATGAAATTACAACCTATATAGCTATCCAGGGGAAGACTTACCCTTGAGAAATGTAAATTGTATGTAGTGGGCCATTTTCAGAAATGGGAGCTTAGATACTGGAGCTCTCTGACTAGACTCTGTTGGTGGCATAATTAAGTAGGATTGTGGGTTTGTATTTATGTGAAGTACACAGATGCAGAAAGAATGGGCTGTGTGCAGAAATATGTAAATAGGAAATGTTTAATTTCATTTCAAGGGTCCAAAAGCTTATTTGAAGTTAACCACAAATGAGGATTTCTTCATAATCTACAAAAGTCTTTTTAAATCCCAATTATGCACACTTTTTAAGAAGTGCCAAATGGTGATTATTTGAAGGGAACTAGGAAGGAACCAAACCTCAGAAAAGGACACATCTTTCCCAAAGTCAAAACTGACTGCACACATACCTATTTAGTTTTAATTACCAAAAAAGGTCACTTTCTCCTTATCCATAAAATATGAGGCATTCTGATGTTGGTTTTTTCTTTTTCTGACACCGAGAATAAAAACTAACTTTGACTTAAGAAAGTCATGGGTATATACCAACTTTTACTCTGCTGCTAATTAATGCTATCAAAAGACCTCGCAGGATTATTCTGTAGCCTTTTTATCTCGGCATGATGAGCAGCTTCAAATAGCCTCCTGTCTCCCACTGCCAGTTGGATGTCATCTATAAACTGAGTAACAGCAGCCACAGCTCCCATGAAAAAATACTGCAGCCTCTTCCTCTAGAGTATGAACTGAAAGGAGATGAGTAGCCCTGTAATTATCTAATGATTGGGCTTTTTTTCAAAGTAGCTGTAAGGTCAAGATTGGATGGGAAAGGAGTAACCCAAATATTTTCTGGATTTGAGGGAAAGCAAAACAACTTCTTTACCTAAGTGCCTGTCACATAAATAGTTGCAATTCTTTGTTTCTAAACACACACACACACACACACACACACACACACACACACACACACACAAATAATTCTTGCACTGTTTTGATTTTTTCAAAGAAACATTCTGTGCATTCCTCAGCTGTGAATATTAGCATTGTCTGAAAGGTTTCAAGGTGAATTGTTTTTAGGTTGAACTGTACTTTCTTTCTTTCCAACCCCCAAATTTGAGTTTATGACAGGCTTAAAAGGCAACTGGAAAAGGAACAGCAGGAAAAAAATAGGAGGTCAGATGCTGTTAAAAGTCTTTACAGTGAAATTCCTGTAAAATGATAAGCCTTGGCAGGCATGCCATGGTCTCATACCATGTGACCTTTGATGCTGAGTCTTATTAGAGGTCAAATTTCGCTTTGTGCAGGTATATGAATGGCTCTTATCATTCCAAATATAGCACTTATAAAATCATAACTTCTGAATGCAATTACCATCAAATTGTTTTCTTTTTCTATGTTGTGATTGAAAATCAACTTATCCTATAAATGATACAACTTCTAGTTTTAGTAGATATACAGATGAATGGAGCACAAAATTATGGGAAATACACACAATGGAATTCTACTCAGCAATAAATAAGAACAAAATAATATCATCTACAAGAAAATGGAAGGACCTGGAGAATATTATGTTAAGTGAAATCAGCCAATCACAGAAAGAGAAGGGCCATATGCACAAGCTAGGGAGTAGTGGGGATTCAAAAGGGACTCCAGACAATAGAGGAGAATCCTCAGTGGAGTGAGGGAACTGATCGAAGGGAAGGGGAAGGGAAAGAATGAAGTTCATTAATGGAATTTCTACCATCGGCCATATATACATATGAGAATATTCCAACGTCGATCTCAGCACTCTGTATTGGGGGGAGGGGAAGGAGGGGGCAACAAGTGCTGTGTGCATGTATGTTACTATCAACTTGATTCCATTGTGATATGAAACTATAATGCAACAATAAAAGCACATAAAAAGATACGAGATAAACCTCCTTTCATGAATTGAAAATAGATTGCATTATTTTGTTTCCAATATTATAAAAATATAAAGGAAATCCTATAAGTACACATGGAAATATTTCTAAGTGGCTTGTGAGCCTTTTTTTTAGAAATGAAAATAGAAACATGTAAAATATTTCAACATCTTTCATGGTAAGCACTAACGTGACAGGTATCTCTCCAACTAGGGCAATTAAAGAATATTTATGCTATTATAATTTGTGGTAAGGTCAGGGAAAAAATCATTGATGTATCATTTAATTTTTACCACAAATAAAGAAACCTGGAGCCCATAGTTGGAAAAAGGTTTTTAAAGCCATGTTTTAATGGATTGTAATAACTATTAAATAAATAATCAGTATTGGGGAAAATATTTTTAATGAAGCTTTCCCCCCTCTTCTCTCACAAGCTGAATTGTTTGCTATGTCTGAGAGTAATACCATTGTACTTGTTAGATAATTTACAGTAAACACACATCCTCTTAATTACATCACAGAAGCTTAAATAGATTTGTAAAACCATTAAAAAATCAATACTTAGCTTTTAGGTGATGAATTAATTAAGAGAGTGTGAATGCTTGAAGCCGGCATTACCCAGAATGCACCATGGCTTTTCATAACATCCTGTCCATGGGAAATGTATACAAAGTACCAGGATGTAACAGATTGGGAAGTGCTGATACAAACATACCAATTCCTGCTTCTCAGTGAGAACATCCCAGTAAAACCTGCTTTTTTGGTAAGGCATATGATGCAATTATTTTTCAGTTTCCTATAGAGATGGAAGAAATAAGAAATTCTTTTGATAAGTCAAATTCAGAGAAAAACTACTCAGAGGTGTCCCAACTCTTTAATTGGTCAGTCATAAGGTAGTGATTCATGCAATGGTATGGTATGGAATTGTGAAGAGCTGGAAGGATTGGGGATGAAATGGTTTTTGTTTTCTTGGATACTTTTTTTAAAAGCCAGTTTCCATGAAATCGATCAGAGTTTCCTAATTTTGTTTGGGTTTGTTTTATCCCATCCTTCTTCCAGTGTTTCTTTCCACCTGTAAAACATCCTTCTCACAGTGATATCAAATAAGCTTTCTGAGGGCAAGTGTAACTGGATGCTGGTCCTTGCTTTCCAGAACCTCCAGTCTAGTTGATAATAGTATAAAGTAGATCTCTATTAAGAACAAAAGGGCAATTGAATAGAGAGGGGCAAAATGCATATATTTGGGCCTCCATGTTTTGAGGGGGGCAAAACTCATATATTTGGGGGTATGATCTTTTAGGAAAAGAACACCATTTTTAATATAAAAGTAAATATGAAGCCTTTTACTTCAGGCCATGATTTCAATCAAACAGTCAAGTCAAGAAAATGTTGTAAAATAAGATCTGCTTAAAGACACTAGAAAACTACCGTGGCAACCAGGACTTGTGGGGAAAAATTGTCTGAGAGTGGGAAACCATGCAGAGTGGAGAGGATCCATTTTTAAACTCAAGGCATTTGCTGATTCTAGATAACAGACAAAAAAAAAAAAAAAAAAGCTTAGGACCTAAAGTTTGGGGCAGAGGGGTCTGCTAAGAGACAGATTAATTGGGAGACATTTTGGAAACCTTATCGAAATAGAAAGCACAATCCTGAAGATATAAAGACCCTAATTAAGATAGAAATTAACAACAGAAGAGAATTAAAAATACTCAACCTCTTGTAGATGAGGTCATATATACTAAATAATCTGTTGGTCCAGTAAGAAAGAAGAAGAAAACAAAAACTATTTCTGATTATGTGATAATGAAAATAAGATATATCAAACAGATTTGGATAAAACTGAGCTAAGAAGAAAATATGCAGTCTTGCTTTCATATATGAGAAAATTATAAAACCTGGAAATTGATGACCTAAGAAGTATTTCAAGAAATAGAAAATCAGAAAAGAAACAGTAAGTTACTATCAATGAAACCAAAAGGGAAACAAAATATAATGGCATAAATGAATGAAATAGAAAAATTTCACTCTTTCTTTGAAATGAGTAATTGAAATTCATAGGCCCATAGAAAGATTAACTGAGAAAAGAAAACATCAAAAGTGCATGTCTGTGCATATGAAAGAGAAACCAAATATCAATCAATATCAAATAAAAATCAATATCAATATCAATATCAAATATCAATATCAAATCAAATATCAATATCAAATAGAAATCAATATCAAGAATAAAGGACGGGAACATCATCAGAGATCCCTCAGATGTTTAAAATAAAAGAACATTATAGAAACCTTATGTCAAAAATATATACTTATATGAAATGGACAGATTGCTAGAAAAAAAGTTTGTCATGTCTGAAGCAAGAAGAAAGTAACCTTGTATCTACTAAAGTAGCCTTGTATCTACTAAAGGAATAGAAACTACAATATTCTAATTAATAAATAACAAAAACCTTATGCATAATTTTCCAGATATAATAAAATAAGAGAGAACACGCCCAACTTGGTTTATGCTGCCAGCACAACCATCCTATCAAAGCTGGATTCTTTGAAAGGAAATTTTACTGACCTCATTCAGAAAAATAGATGCAAAAATCTTGAAATAATGCCCCAAAATTTTAAAAAAGTATTTTGTAAGATTTAGCAACTTTCATGATAAGAACTCTTTATAAACTATAACACATACTACGATGCCGTATCTAGATATTAAATAATCTGTTAACCATTAATATGTAATCATAAATGGTTGTTTGATAATGCTATAACAATTTTAAAAATTACTTAGCAGTAAGAAACCACAGAAGATAAAATTTAAAAAGCATTAACATTTAAAATTATGACAAAGCCAGGCATGGTGGCACACACTTTTAATTCCAGTATTTGGGAGGCTGAGACAGGAGGATTGCAGGTTTGAGGACATCCTCAGCAAGTAGTGAGATTCTCATCAACCTAGAGAGACCCTGTTTCAAAATAAAAAATAAAATAGACCTAGGGGTATAGATCGGAGATAGAATGCTCCTCGGTTCAATCCTGAGTACCAAAAAAAGTAAAAAAAAAATGAATCTAGCAAAAGAGGCATGGTAATTATAATCTAAAAAATGCAACATATTTTAGGAGAAATTATAAATGTCTAGAAAAATGGAGGAAACTAACATTTTCATAGATTGGACAATTAATACATTTAAAACGTTACTTTTCAATGAACTGGTATATAGATTTGAACTAAGCTTAATCTAAATTTCATATAAATGGAAGCAGTAAAAAATAATATGTACTTTTTTGGGGAGGGGGGTCTGGCTTTTTTCACTTAGCATAAGTGTCTCTTATCATTCATGTTTTTGTGTGTACCCGTGGTTTTATGTTCTGTTGCTGAGTAGTGTTCTATTAAATAAGCACACTACAGCTCGTATATTCAACTGTCGATAAACTCCTGGGTTGCTGTGAGGTTTTGACTATGCAAATAAGGTCCAATGAATGTTCCATACACGTCATTTTTAGAAGTCTATGCTTTCTTTTTTCCTGCACAAATATCCAGGTATAGAATGGAATATCTGGAAGGTATATACTTAACAGCTTTAATGGACAGCCCAAGGAGTTATATTCCTTCCTGTCCACATGGGCGGTGTGCCGTAATGCCAGCTGCTCACATGGCAGGGTCAACTTTAAATTTTAACCATTTTAATAGGTGTGCAGTGATATTCCATTCCAGTTTTAATTTCCTTTTCCCTAATGACTAATGCTTTGCACATCTTTTAATGTACTTACACATCATATCTATGGAAGTACCTATTCTAATCTTTTGCCCACTCTTTTATTGGGTTGGATTATTTTGGGTCATTCGCTTCAATTATGAGTTGTAAGTACCCTTTATATATTCTGCATATGAGTATTTTATCAGATACCTGATTTACAAATATCTCCTTGCAGTCTGGTTTGACTGTATGCTCTCTTAGAAGCATCTTTTAAAGAGCAAGAACTGCTAAGAGCTGATTTTGAGAAAAACAAGTTTATAAATGTTTTTCCTTCATAGATTGTGCTTTTAGTATCAGAACTATGAAATAATTGCCTAACCCAAGATCAAGAAGAATTTTTTCCTATATTTTCCCATGAAAATATTGTAGTTTTGTACTTTGCCTTCAGATTGTGATCTGCGTTGAGTTAAATTTTGTATGTGGTTTAAGAAATGAATTAAAACAATTTCTTTCCTTCACTCACTTCCTCTCCTTCTCTTTGTCCCTCTCTCCTTCCCCTCCTCCCTCCCTTCCTTTTTACAAATAGATGTCCAGTTATTCTGCTACAATATGTTGAAAAGACTCTCCTTTCTCCACTATATTACCATTCACCTCTGTCAAAAATCAATGATTTCTAGTGCTTTCTATCATAACAATCAGAATCAGTTCTCTCTACGTGTGTGGGCCTGGTTCTTGACTCTATGTTCTATTCCATTGATTTTCTTTTCCATGGAGACTTAAAAACCAAACTGTATTGATGGTATACATTTAAACTAAATCTTGCAATCAGGTATTGTTAGTCATTCATTTAAAACAATGTGTGCATGTATGATGTTCATACCCTGACATATATCAAAATGTATAATTATAATTTACAATGCACCAATAAAAAAAATAAATAAATAAAATGCTTCAGTAATTCCAAGTTCTTTACATTTTCACATGGAACTTTAGAATCACCTGGTCACTTTCTACAAAAACCATGCTTAAATTTTGACTGAAATTGTTTTAAATCTGTAAATCAAAATGGGGGATTGATAATTAAACAATATAGAATCTTCCAATTATCACAACATATCTTTCCATTTACTTAAGACTTACTTAGTTTCTCTCAGATATGTTTTGTAGCAATCAGTGAACAGTTGTATCATATCTTTTCTGATTTATTCCTAAATATTTCATAATTTTGATATTATAATGTATTTTTATTTCAGTTTCCAGTATTTAGTTCTAGTAAATAGAAATACAATTGATTTGCTGCTTATTGATCTTTTTTGCCCTGCAACCCTGCTAAGCTCATACTACTTATAGCACACTTTAAAAAGAATTTCACTGGATTTTCTACATGAAGGATTTTGTTGTCTGTAAATAAGGACAGTGCCACTTCTTTTCCAATCAGTATGTCTCTTATTTCTTGTCCCTGCCTTATTGCACTGGCCAATAACTCAAGTAAACTACTTAATAGAAGCAATGAGAGTAGACATTCTTGTACTTACTGTAGGTTTTTATATTTACCCTTCACCACAGAGAGGGAGATATTGTAATTATTGCTACTCTTAAGCAGTTTATGCTTTTGTATCTTTTTTGTGTGTGTTTGGGTTTTGCTGAGCCTCTTACATCTATGAGTTTATAGTTTTATGAAATTGGAATTATTTGTCATTATTTAGAGTTTTTTTGTTTACTCTTTTTCCTATTTCTATTTTTTTTTTCTTGTTCTCCCTCCTCTGGGGACTCCAATTACATTTTTACTAAGATGCTTGAAATTATCCCACAGCTCACTGATTCTCTGCTATGTAATAATTTTTTCCTCCATGTGTTTAATTTTGGATCATTTCTATTGCTAAGATTTCCTTTTGCAATTTATTATCTGTCATTATTTCAGGCCTAGGCATTCATATCAAAGAAGCTGTAGTTCTAATCTCTAGATGTTGAATTAGAATCCTTTAGAAATATATATAGTCCATGTTTCTCCTTAACTTTTTGAGCACATGGAACAGTTTTAATGACTTTTAATGTCATAATGTGATAACATCTGTATCAGCTCTATGTTGTTTTCAGAGACTTTTCTATACATTATGGTCATATTTTCCTACTTCTTTGCATGCCTATGAATTTTTAATTGGATGCTGGGCATTATGTATTTTTATTTCATAGAGCGATGAGTATTTTTTATGTTGATATGTACTCTTAAGCTTTGATCTGGGATGCAATAAAGTTACTTTTAAAATCCCTTTGAGCCTTTGGAATCTTGCTTTCAGATGTTTTGGGCGGGAGTAGAGCAGTGCACAGTCTTGGGTCAATCAGCCCCCACTAGTGAGGTAAAAGCCTTAGGAGGACTCTGTCAAGTAATCCTACCAAACATGAGGCTTTCTAGTCTGGCCATGGGAACAGGCACTATTCCTGGCCCTGTGTAGATACCAGGCACTCTTCTCTGGACTCCTTTTGGCTGGTTCCTTCCTTGTTTCCTGTATGCACGTACCGACTAGTGTTGAGGGATACCTGCTGCATTCTTCTGGAGTTCTCTCTTGCTGTAGCTCTCTCCTCTCCACTCTGTCCTGTGAATTCGGGACACCTTGAACTCACAGCCTCTCAGCTGCATCTCCTCAATTCAAGGAGGTTGTCAGTTTCCATCTGTGTTTCTTCTCCCTGTTTTGAAGTCTGAAAGTTTCCCATAGTAAGCTCATCTCATTCATCCATGACTCTCAGAGACTGATCCATTGCCTAAATTTCAATGTTTTGGAAACCTTTGTTTCATATATTGTTCTGGTTTTGTGTATTGTATGAAAGGCAAGGGTAAATATGGTTGCCATTACTCCACCTTTTTTTTGTTTTTTTTTTTGTGGTACTGGGGATTGAACCCAGGGGCGTTTTACCTCCGAGCTACACCCCCGGCCCTATTTTTTATTCTTTATTTTGAAACCAGGTCTCACGAAGTTGTGGAGGGCCTCACTAAATAGCTGAGGCTGGCCGCAAACCCAGATCCTCCGGTCTCCGCCTCCCAAGTACTGGGATTACAAGTGTGTGCCACCATGCCTGGCAATTACTCCACCTTAAATGGAAGTCTCTTCTGCTGGTTTTTAAATTATGGACTCTATTTCCACTATTTTAATGATTACCGTAGAAACTTTTAGATGCCTAAATTTACAAAAGTAACACTAAGATACTTTAACCACAGTTATCCCTTTCTGATTTTTGTTATATTATTATACATACTCAATTTAATATTTTTATTATCCATCCAAAGTAGTTATTGCTTTATGTGACAAATATTTGATACATTTACTCAAATGTTTAATATTTTATTTAATCACTACTTTTCTGGCATAATTATTCTCCCACAAGGGCTTTTAGAATATGTGTGAGGGGTCTTTTTACTTTATTTTACATAAAAGTCTTTAAATGTCCTTACCTTGCCATCACTTTAGAAGGATAACTTCAGTGGGTATATACATCTTTCGTTAATACTATTCTATGTGGCCTTTCTGAATGTGTGTCTTCCTCCATTAAAATGTAGGTATTGTTGAAGAGGCTAGCCTTCAGAAGTTTCATGTAGAGTTTTGTAAGTTTTCTATAGAACTGGAAGGGGTTGTAGTGGAAAGACAAGGGAGGGGCTTCCCCTGTGCAGACACCCCACTTTCATCGGGTACCATGTTTTCCTGTTATGTTTCTATCCACTTCTGTAACTCAGATTCTGGCAGGTCTCAAGGAAGGCACTGGTTCTAGAGTTTATTTCTCTTTCTTGATCCACACTTTCGTTTTTTATTCTGACCTTGAAGATGTCCTTTGGCTTCCTGTTTGGATAAACAGAGCATTTAAAGAGATGTTTAAACAAAATAGTTTGGGATCAATTTAAGTGTTTTTCGTTTATTGTTTTTGGTCAGGACAAAGTTTCTGGAAATTTAGTCTGCCTGATTACTAGGAAAGCTAGAATGGGAAGGATTTGTGGATTCTGTTTTGTCTACAGATTTGTTTACCCTGTTTGACTGTTAACTCTTCCCAGTTTGGAACTATATTTTAGTCATTTTTAATCCTCTGGATCCAACATTTTACCTAATATGAAATATACAACAATGAATATATGTTAGGCAAGCATCTACTACTGAGCTGCATCCACTGCTCTGTACTTGACTTTTGAAAGGAATTTGGAAAAGAGAACCAAGGTTGAAGTGTCTTTTGAGAAGGTGTGAATAGCCAAGTCTTTAAAATTCAAAGAAGATGTAATGCATAATTGGAAACAATGAGAGGTCACAGGACACAGACACTAAAAGGTAATTTTGAAAGAACAGTTCATGTAGTAGAGGGAAAACGTACATAGAAAGGTGACCAAAGGAGTAAAAGTTAAATCATAACGTGGCTTCAGGTAGTGTGAAGATGATGGAGGAAGATGGAGAGGACAAGAGCTGACAAGGAAGAAGGGTTGAGGAAAAAGACATTGGTAATAGAGCAGATCTTTAAGCAGAACCGATGAAAGATATGATGAAGAGGGAGAAAATAGAAAAATGAGTCATTGATGGAATGAGTCTAGGGAGGAGGTAAGAAAAATAGGGGACCAAGAACAGGATAGTTAGAACGGTTAGCTTCAGAATAGAATAGAGAGAAAGGCTGGAAATATAATTCAGTTAAGAGTCAGTGGCAAAAACGGCTGAGGGAGATTTTACCTAATGGAAACTATTTTCTCATTTATTAATGTATTTCCCAAGTACTACATAGAAAGGATTAGAAGCAGACAGAATGTTGGTAAGTGTATAAGAAACTACATCCTCAATCACTTAATTGGACTGGCTACAAGAGAACTTATAGCAATAGATAGTTAACATGGAATTATTTTGGAGAAGATAAAAGAAAAAAATGGGGGAATAGGACCCTATGTCTCAAAAGAAAATATCCTCTACACACTTGTACATTTTCACTTAGACTCCCACTCTTAAGGTACAGAACTTTAATCTTTTATTATCTAATAATAATCACACCTACCGGTTTGCTTAAAGCTATGATTTGGTATGCAAGGTGGAATTTGTGAGTTTCTCCTCAGGCTAGAGAGGGAGCATTCTTGCTCCTCCCGTTAGAGAAGGACAAAAGTTGAGGCTGAGTCTGGACTGATTTTCTCAGCTTGCGAGTCCTGGGGACTCAATGTTGAATTTCAGTCTACAGGGAAATTTCAACAGATGGTACCGTATCTTGCTATCAAGATGCGAAATCATATCATGCAAAGAGCAAGATGAATTCCCATATGGACTAGATCCAGAGAACACTTTTATAATTAGAATTTGCTACCAACTTCATGAAGATTTCAGGTATAATTTAAGTTTCCAACATTTTTTTCCCTTGGTACTTAAAATCTTACATAATATTCAAGTTCCATAATGTTCAAGGCAGGTGGGCCTTCTCTGACTCACTGACAAGAAAGTATATATTTTATAGAGGCCCTATTATATGCTTAGATTTTCAGAATTGATTGCTTTGGATAGAAAAAACCACACCCCTGAATATCCACCTTGAGTCATTGAAAGGCAATGGCCCAGTACAAATATTATAATAAAAGATGAAACTAAGAAGGACCAAATAAGAAGCAAAGACCACATGGAAAGTGTTCTTTCCATAATGGAATGCTTAATCCAAGAGGGCCGTGGGTGCCCAACCTTGAATCTGAGAAGAGCTTGGCTCTGTGAGTCTGGCCTCCAGCGTGAGTGTCTGGTACTCTCTGGGTGGCTCCAGGGGACATACACTTCACAGGTGTGGAGAAAAAAATGAATCCCAACTGGAGCGCAGTGTTGTCTGAAGATACATCTTACTCATTCATCCTCCCCACGTTGTTGCCATCTATTCTCCTTTCCCAACCTCAGGACCAGAAACCAAGCTGCTCTCCAGGGTCCCATGTCAGGGCTTTCTCCATGAAGGGTCCAAGATATGCTTATTCAGACCCCCATTTTTTTTTTTATCATGGCACAAATCTTGTTCCCATTTGCTCAAAGTAGTATGGACAAGTCACGAAACTGATAACTCTTATTAGTAAATGCCAGGGTTACTAATTCCTCCTGAGGAACACAAATATCATCATAGGAATCATTTAGGGGGAAAGAAGTCCTTTTATGGAAAGGACCAGCTACAGCAAGGGCAATGTCAGAAGCTGGGATTAACCAGTGGGAAGGCAAGTGCTAGTTGAAAGAGGTCTTAGGTCTGTTTTTGTCCCAAATTTTCAGGTAAAGTGGAAGAATGTCAAAGTTTAATGATATGAGCATGTGTTTTGCACCAAGCACTGTGTTTTTTGCTTTCACATCCTTTATCTCTTGTAATGCTCCCCAAACAAGCAAAACAAGTGAAGAAACAAGCCAAAGGGATTCAGCGACTGTTCTGCTAAAGATTTAAATCCAACTGCACTTGACACTAAGTCACATGGTACCAATTTCCAATTGTGTCTCATCACACTTAAGAGTAAATCGAAGGTGCCTACTGTGTTTCATAGGACTTACCTTGCTGGCTTCTGCCTCTATCTCTGTTTTTACCTCCTACAGTTGCTCCATCCCCATCTGTGGCCCCATAGCCTCCTTGCTATTCTTTGAAAGTGGCAATCTTGCTCTCACACACAGCATCTTTGCATGCCCTGGTCCTACTGCCTGGGAAGCTCTTCCCCCACATCCCTGCATGGTCTACTAGGGCCTCTATTCATGCATCTCCTGCAGTCCTACATACAAGAGCACACACCATCCCAAATAATTCTCCATCCCTTTGCCCTACTTTGTTTTCCTTTGAGGGCTTTACACTTCATGTTTCATTATTTCTTCATATCCTATTTTATTGTGTTTCCTACTGGATTGTAAATAAACTCAAGTGCTTAGAACAACACCTGGCCTTAGTAGACATGCATTAGATGTCAAGTATGTGAATACATTATATGACTGCTTTTCTCTCCATGACCCTATGCACCATTTTGATGCAATCGTAATGCTCTTTTTTACTTGTTGGTAATGTTTCCTGAATGCTCATTACATTTGAGCCATGAGTTAAGTGCCTTACAAACTTTATGGCACTTAATTGTCACATACTGACATAAAGGAGGATGAGGGAGAATTTTTGTATTCAATCCCTATTTTAAAGATGGTGTGTTATGCTCAAAAGTTAATAGGTCACAAACTTATGAGTAGCTGGGATGTGCAACCAGGCCTGTCTGACACTGACTGCACACTTCCAGCCAGTACTGGCTGACATGCCCATGCTGTCTAAATAATGATTGTTACGGCTAAATATAGAATGTCCCCTGAAGAGCTCATGTATTAATGTTCAGAGTCGATGCAATTGAGTTATGAAGGTTGCAATTTCATCAGTGTGTAAATGCATTGTGATGGGTCTACTGGGCAGAAACCTGGGCAGGTGGGATATAGTTGGAGCAGGTGGTTCCCTGGGGTGTGGCCTTAGGAACCGTGCTGTTGGCTTTGAATCACCTTGCTTGCTTGCTTGCTCTCTGTGTTTGACCTCCATGATGTGAGAGCAGAGCCTTGTTCTCTCTCTGCTTCCTGCTGCCATGCTCTGAGCTCCGCAGATGTAGCCCAGCCTGAAAAGGACTGAAATTCTGAGATCTTCAAACAAAACCAAACACAACTGTAAACGAATCTTCCTTCCCCTAAGTTGTGTGGCCAGTTGTTTTTTATTATAACAGTGAGAATACTGTCCAAGGCAATGATTTTGTTATACTCTTCCTTGTAGGGATCAGTGGCTTAGCTCAGCCCATATACAGATGAGAAAAGTTGAGGCTCTTATTAGTTTAGAGAATAGGGAGGAAAGCAAGATCTAGAATCTTTTATTTCCTTATACTTTCCTACAGACATCACAACAGCCTGTGACTAATAAAGGATTTGTTAAAGAATGTTATCTACCAATACAGAAGGAAAAATATTTATGAGCTTCCTGACAACACTAATCAAAATAACACATTCAAGGGCAAATGCAGATGGGAAGTATAAGAAATTCTCATTGGGAAGGTGAACAACTGGATGGAGTAAGTGTCCCTTGGATGTAAATTTGAAATTAGTCCACAGTATTTGAGATTTTAGGACATTCATGGCTGAAAAAGGCAGACTCTCAATCAAAAAGAGACTTCTGATCCAGTTCATGACCGTTTTAATATACTTAAATGTCATGCCCCAAATAAACTAAAAACTCATTCAAGTACTTACTTCTTCATGAACAATGTCCACATTTACAGATGATTATTCTCAGATGTTGGAGCAAATTTCAATATAGTTTACTCCCAGAGGTTGAGAATAGCATTGACATTCCATTACACTGAAGGACAATAATTATAAAAAATGTTACATAACTATTAAACACATAAACATAGAACACAGGTGGATATGTGTGTGCATGCGTGCGTGTGTGTGTGTGTGTGTGTGTGTGTGTGTAGTATTGGGGCAAGGTATTTGTGTATTTTTATCTCAGGCTTATTGTATTGTTTTAAATATGAGTAGTCCCATTCAGAGGCATTTTTCCTAAATTACCTACTAATAAGGCCAAAGTCAAACAACATTCCTCTCTGTTCTGTCTTGAAACTACACTAAAATTAAAAGGATAAGGGGAGTACAAATTCATAAGAAAAAAAGAGAAGTAGAGAGGAAATAACTTCAGAAAAACCAACAAAAATGAGAAATTCAGGAAAGCAGAGACATGCACTAGCAGATTTGAAGAACAGAGAAAACTATGAGCTTGGAATATAGTTCAGTGGTAGACTAGCACCTGCTAAGCGTGTACAAAGCCCTGGGCTTAATTCCCAGGATCACAATAGAAAAAACAAGGAAGAAGAAAAAGAGAAAAGAGGAGAAAGAGGAGGAGAGTGAGGAGGAGGAAGAGGAGGAGAAGAACAATTAAGCCTGCAGAAGGGGGGACAGATGTGGGGGGAAGACCAGAAGAAATAAGCCAGCATTGCAGCAGAATCCCAAGCCTGCTCAGAATCAGAGACAGCACTGACGGCTGAAGGTGGGAATCAGGTAGGGCTGTAACCAGGAAGAAAGATGAAAAAGGTCAAACAGAAAAGCATTTAGATAGGTCTCTAGATTGTTGGTCCAGACTTGTGAAGCCAGTTCCTATACTGTACTCCAGCAGATGACTGTCATGTGGACAAATTGTCCCAAGTAGGCTCTGGATTGGGGGACATCAGAATCCAGCAAACAAAAAAAAAAAAAAGAAAGAAAAGAAAAAGAAACAAGCAAAGGCAGGAGTGAGAATACAAGCATCTTTCTGAAGGAGGAGGACAGAATGGCCAAGTGCAGGCTGACCCCCAGCTCCTGTCTTCTGTTTCTGTCTCTGCTAAGCCCAGACAGCCCAGACTATTGTACCCACTTCCAAGGCCCACCATCTCCCCACCCACTTCTATGTGAGAGATTTTCTTTCTAGAAAATGAACTAGCTCAGGAGGAGACAACAGCAGATAATGGCATTTGGAAATCTCCCAATAAAAATGTTCTAGTCCTAAGAAGGTCACTTGCAATGAGGACTATCAGAGGACAAGCCTCCATCTTCCTCAGCAATATTCCACATGTCATTTTAGTGCCTGATTCAAAAACGAGGACAGACATCACCACCAGACAGATATAGGAAAAGCTCCAACATGAAAGAAATAAGCACAAAAAGAAATACACTTAAAATCCACACAGGGCTAAGAGGAGAAAAACATTTCAAAACTACCATTACTATTATCTTCAGAGAAGACAAAGAATATATCACATCCATGAAAAAAGAAGAATCAAACACAATGCACGGGAAGAGTCACAGAATTAGAGAAAACTCTTGTAAAGTAAAAGGAATACAGGGGAAAATTCCAATAGGAGGTATGAAAGGGAGTTACCACCAGACTGTAGAATGAAGCCATGCTTGTTCCTGGAGGTCCCCCGTGTCTTGCAAGGGCTGGAAACTTGGTCCTACTTGCAGAAAATCCTTTCTGGCAAAGTTCTGGATTAGACTTACCACTGAGAGCCATCTGCTCACATTCTGGAAGATGGAGGTGACTCCTATTACTACAGGGGCCAGCAAGAGTTTGTGTTTGGCTGAGATGTCACAGTGGCCCCTGGACCTCTCATGGGGAATCACCCACAGGGTGCTGGAAGGAGCTACAGTTCCATGACTCCCAGGTCCCTGGAATCTGATGGAATCTCCCTTGTCCTTGTTCCTCTGGCTTCCAGAGATTTAAAACAGCCACTTCCTGTACCACAAAAAGTCATCCTCTGCTTACAGTATTCATGATACATTCTGCATCCCAAACAGGTTCTCACACTGCGGGTTAACAGGAATGAGGACTTGCATTAGAGTGTGCACTTGCACGTGTGTGTGTGTGTGTGTGTGTGTGTGTGTGTGTGTGTGTTAGCAAGGTAATCAGAGGTGATCCGATCACCTGTCACTATAGGAATTAATAAGAATACTCTGGGTAGAGTAGTTTATACCAACCCGGATCAGTTGGAATCGCAAACTGCACCTATAGATACACATGGATAGATCGTGAAAACATAGTGTTTAGTGGGAAGGAAAAATGAAAAGAGATTGATAGCACACTCGTGTAAATGAAAACACAAACCCAGGAAAAACAATAGTGCACATTTTATAAGGAACCTCTAGTCTTTACACTGGAATGTTTACGTATATTAGAGGAGGAGATAGGAGTTAGGATGAAGGGTGGATGAAGAGGACAGGATTCTACCACTGCCCCTTATACACCTCGATTGAGGAGTGACATTACTTTGGCGGTTCAGCTTAAGCTGTTTTCAACTTGATGATGGTGCACAAGTGAAATGCATTCATTAGGAACCGTACTTCAAGTTTTGGATTTGGATCTTTTTCTGGGCTGGCATGTGGGGCTTCAAGCTATAGCTCCTGGTTAGCCATGCGGCTACAGGGGAAATAACTGATACTCTACCATGCATTGTGTTGCTAGGCTGTGATGTCTGGTAGGTTAGGTGTAGTACGTGACTTTTCAGTGTATGATAGTTTCAGTCTGTGATGTTTGTCAGAACCCACTGTAATCAGGGTGCACCTGGGCAATTTACGGATGTCAAGTCCAGGGTGGTCTATGACTGTGGCAGTGAGTGGGGTGGGGGATGAAGGGGAGGCACAGACAAGAGCTCATGGAACACAGCTATGGAGTGTAATTATCCATATAGTCCCAGTGCTGGTAGGTGTGCTGTAAATTTTTACATACTGAACTGAACTAAAGTCAACCTAAATCCTACCACAGAGTTCAGATTCCAGGAGGAAAATTTTCCTAAATTGAAGTAAGCTATAAAAGTTCCCGGGTCTTGCTTTTCAGTGCTATGCATCAATAGTGCAAGGCCAGCAGTGAAGAGCTGGGTGTCCAGTCGCTTTGGTTTTAATGACCGCTGCGTCAGGTACAGGGACATAGTCAGCCTTTGGTTAGTTGTTTTAGCTTCTATACCAGCACTTTGAAGGAAGGTTCATCAGGTGGGTTGGGATGGGCTTGTTTTGGTCACAACTCTTTCTCTGAGCAATACTTGAGATTTTTATGTGTTTATTTGGACTGGGTGTTGAACCCAGGTACATTCTACCTTGGAGCTACACCCCCGGCCCTTTTTTTATTTTTTATTTTGAAACAGAGTCTCATTAAGTTGCTGAGGATCTTGCTAAATTGCTGAGGCTGACGTCAAACCTACGATCCTCCTGTGTCAGCCTCCCGAGGATGGGGATTACAGGCATGCGCCACCATGCCCGGCTCATGTTTGAGATCTTCAGCCACATCTGGAATGACAGGACTCAGTCCATGAGCATTCAGGAAACGGTTATTTTTTTTACATGCATTTTAAAGAATCTCAATCTTAGACTTAAAATGATCCAGAACTTTAAATAATTGGGGAATCTGATTATTTAGGAAAATCAAGTCACTGCACAGAGAGGCTCTCTGTAACACTAACATTGGATAACATGAGTTGCCAATTATAACAAAGGTTAAGAAATATAGTGTGTACATATTTACATGTATGTATACACATATATCTATAAATATAAAATTCATGGATTTGACCCAGAGAACATTTGCTCTTATAAAAAAAAAAAGCTTTACTGCTTAATTTGCAATTAGGCCCTTTTTGTCTGTGTGTGGCATTAACATAAATTGATAGAGAGAAGCACCAGGTGCGTTCAATTAAAAGAGCTTTAAAGAGAGGTATCATGTTTTACCACTGAGTTGCATTTAAAAAATATATTTAACAGGTTTATTCCAATGTCAGGGCTGCAATAAATGAAAGTCAGGCTGACTGAAAACAGACATGTCTTGTAGGTTAATGTTCCTGCCTCCTGATTTCCATCACCTACTTTGAAGCAGTTCAGTCATCCGTGCATAGACCTTGCCAAAGCCCATGGCAGATGCTTGCAGTCGCTCTTCTTTCTACAGTCGAAGAGCCAGTTTTTACTTCCATTTGGAATTATATTAATCTGCATCAAGCTAACCATCAGAACTAACAAGGCATGGGGCCAATTATCTCCACCATCTCGTCTGCATGCACCAAGGTGCAGCACAAATCAGAGAAATTTAAACAGAGACATTAAGAAAATTGTGAGTCCAGTTTTAGTATCTTGCCTTCTGTCACTGTTTACTTGTAGGCACTTGACATATATGACCAACCCCTAGGAAGTGCCCTGATGAATAGGTATATTAGAGCATCAGGTACTGCAATTATTTTTAGACTTTTCCAAAGCTATGAAAAGTTTATGAAGTAGCTCAAAGTCGGACACTCAGGCACAGAGGGAAAGTGTGATACACTTAGCTCTAGATACAGGATTTCTGTGCATAATCAGTCAATACCCATCCAATTAGTCTGACTAATACCTTCCTGGAAAAATATTTATTTAAATGCAACCATATAGAAGTTGCGCTCACAATATTTCTTAGGAGACATACACAGACACACACACATATATTTTTATCTCTTGTCTCGAAAATTGAAGGATTCCTGGTACAAACTTTTCCATGAGACTTCTAGGACGTTTATGAAAATGATTTTCTCTCAATATTCTCACTTGATCACATACTCAAAGCTCTGCAATTTGGAACACTATCTACTGTTAGACTGGACGCTTATATCCCTCCCAAATTCATATGTTGAAATCTATCCCCAATGTGATAGAGTTTAGAGGTGGGGCCCTTGGGAAGTGAATGGGATTAAAATAGGCCCTTATAAAAGAGACCACAGAAAGCTCTCTGGCCATTGGATGGCATGCGAGGATTCAACAAGAAGGCAGATGTCTATGAATCAGGAAGCAGCGCCTCACCAGGCACCACACCTGCTGGGGCCTCAATTTCGGAGTCACCAGCTTCCACAATGGTGAGAAAAAACTGTTACTTATCAGACATCCAGTTTACGGTGTTTTGTTGTGGCAGCTCCAGATGACTAAGACATTAGATGGTGTCTTTGTAGCCCTCAAAAACACTGATGAAAGGTACGTGCAATACATCTGTAAGCACACAATAATGTGAATCTGTAGAGAAATTAACAAAATGAGTATAATTCCCATTCAGATATTATTTATTCCTTAAGAAAAATATCAGATGCTGCCACATAGTCTCCCCTATTGTTTTCATGTAAATAGGTACATGTTTTGGCTTTTATTAGGACCTATTTTGTTCATCCTGTCTTTTTCCTTTTTGTGATACTGGGGATTGAACCCAGGGACATTCCACCTCTGAGCTACATCCCCAGCCCTAGTTTTTCTTTTTTGAAACAGGGTCTCACTAAGTTGCTGAGGGCCTCACTAAGTTACTGAGGCTGGCCACAAACCTGCGATCCTCCTGCCTCAGCCTCCCAAATACTAGGATCACAGGCATCCACCACCACACCTGGCTCTATTTTGCATTTTCTAATTATTTCATGCATAGAGTATTTCTCCTTACTAACTTGCAAAGCGTTAAGTAGGGTATGCATGAGTATTCTATAACTTCCTGATTCGAAATACAACATTATAAATTCATGCGTTGTAACATTCCCTTTCTAATCTGGCATATAGCAAGTGGCATAACAAAATATAAGAGATACAATTAAATAACTTAGAAGTACCAAATGAATTGATGAACCCAAAATGGAATGAAATATATAATGTTAAGAGAAACTAACACTTTAGGTCCATCAAGTATCTGAACTTGGATGTAAGCAGAAGTGAGAAAATGTCCTTGATTCTGTGGGGGAGAAAGAAATAAGATCCCTCCGTGCAGTGGGGGACTGAGTGAGTCTCTCTGCTGGTCAGATGGTAGGCCACAGTGGAACTTCTGACACTGAAAAGGGAAAAGAAGGCAGGAAAGAGCCCTGATTGAATAGTTTGGGCTGATTCAACATTTACAATAGGGCTTCTTATAGAAGCACAAGGAAACAGATGACCCTGCAGCCAGGGAACATGTGCCCAACTGCCACTTGGCAGCAGGAGATGAAATCATGACAGATTAAATTAGAATAAGAGGAAAAATATCCATATTGCCTTTAAAATAAGTATGCTTACAACATCTACAGGGATAGAGAGATGAACATATCCATAAAAGGAATGAGAAATTATGAACCAAAATAGATTTAAAAAAGAAAGAATGAAGGGTGTATATAAAAATAGAAATTCTTAAGATGAAAACTATTATTATTGAAATAATAATTGGGATAATCTTTAAACAAACCTAAAGAAACAAAAGTAAATGGGACTGTAGTTTTGAGAAATTCTACAGAATGTAGCACAATGTTTAGAGATTTTACACATGGACAATAGATGGAGATGATTTAATGTACTAATATACCTGTTCCAAAGGTGAACAATTGAATAAATGTCCGAGAGGCCACATTTGACAACATAAAATTTTTACAGAACTGGGGATAGACATAAGTTCTGAATAAAAGCCCCCAACAAGTATCAACTATGATACATAAAAATAACTCTACACTCATGCAGATGTGTTGGTTAACCAAACACACAAAATAAGGTGGTAGACAGAATTTATCACAAAATGTTAAAAGGATGAAATTCTTCTGATAAAAATTTAGATCGAAAGCAGTCTGTCTATATACTTTTTTCAAGAGATAAAATTCAACAAAATGACACAGAAAAATTGAAATTAAACAACTATAACACTCAAATACTAATCACAAAAATATAGCATACTAATATCAAAGTAGAATTGAAGGCGAAAGTATTCATTAAGGAAATTATTTCATTTTAATAAAATGAAAATTCTTATAGAAGCAACAGAATATAAAAATAAAGATTTTGTATGTGCTTAGCAATATAGCCCTGAAATACATAAAGTAGAAATGAACCTCATTTAAGTGAAATGGACAAATCTATAAATACCATGAATTTTAGTAAAATATTAACCTGTTTGTATCAGAAATAGAGCAGATATAGAATCAAAAAGTATATGGAAATATTTGGAAAACATTAGTTGTTTTATTTATGTTGGTTATATATATAAGTAATGTATAAATAAATTAAAAATAGATCACATAGCAGGTCACAACTAATATTTGAAAAAAAAGAAAAAAATTTTGACATAGACTATCTGGTATAACCATTGGTTAAAATATTCTATACTAACATTATGTTTCCTGTAGCACGTAGCTGTCTATTGGACACACTGTTAGCACACACATATTCATGGATAACTTGAATTGTGTTCTAAAAGATATATTGTATTCTAGATTTCGGTTTTTACTATAACCTTTTACCATGAAACCTAAAATTCCCTGTCAACTTGCAACAGTCCCATGGAGAAAATACAAGATAAAAGAGAGAAAGATAGACAAAAACTGGACAAACCAAATTAGTCTTTCACACACACACACACACACACAAACACACACACACATAGTTTCATATATATTTAACTATGTAACTATATAGTTTTTTTTACATTTTCAGTCATATTTAAAACGTGGGAAGTAGCTAATATTAGTAAAAAAATAACTACTAGAAATTATAATTGACTAAAGCATCATTTATTATTATTCATTAATTGTTAATATTAAAAATTTTTGATATTTGAGCATTTCTTATTTATCTTTTCAATAAAAACTTTCATCATTTTTGTGGTTACTGGAGGAAAATAGATTGCCCATTATGACAGAAGATAGTAGCTGGTGAAAATCCCAGAATATATGCCACTTTGAAAACTTATAAGTTCTCTCAGATGATTAGGGTTCAAAGCTATAAATGGCCTCATAAAAAATGGAAGGCTAATTATTTTTTAATGGATTAGACATTTTACTGATAAAACTTACACTGGAGAGAGATGATGCTCCATGGATGCTCTCTGCCATGTATTTAACATCATTCTGCCTTTATGACTCATCTGCCAATCATAGGTCTCCAAGGTAACAACTGTTCTACCTGGACGTTTTATTCTAAGCCACAGAGGCTCACACAGACACCTTCAGACCAGTGGTTTGTAGTGCAAGGCCGCAAGTAAGCTAACCCTGAACTGTAACTGGAAGAACTGGGAACTACCACCTCCCTGGGGGAATGGCAGCTCTCTGCATCTCTCTGTGCGACTCTTAGGGTAACTCACTGTGCCCGACCATCTGATTTTTAGTATCTGCATAATTCTTCTTTCATTCGATTCCTCTGGTTGGTTATGGTTGTAGTTCCACAATGATTATGCTTGTAACGAGTGGCAGGCTAAAGGGTGATGGTAGAGAAAGGCAGTATAGGAAACTGATTTAAGAATTGATAAAGTAGATATAAAATGCTTATATAAGGGCGAGGGGTATAATGTGTGTTCAATAAATGGCAGTTAAAAGTTAGCAGATCTATTGTAATTTCACTCATAATATATTCTCATTATGGTTAGACTTTAAAAGCAGGGATAGGATATATGGTTTTTAGTCTGATTTCAAAAAGCAAAGGCTATAAGACTATGTTCTAAATGTTTGACTTCAATATTTCAGTTTTGTAAGGATCAAAAATACTGTGTCTTTTCTAAGAAGTTTTTCCATCAGGAAAGTGACCAAAGAAAAAACTGTTAACAGTATCTGTTTGAAAAGTTGTCATTTGTGTTATAGAGGGAATTTTACCAAGGCATTTAGGAGTGTGCTTTTTATCACCAACTCCATTTTTAAAATGAAGAAACTCTACCATGGAGAGGCATTGGCTGTGAGGATTTCACCAAGCTCTGTGCTGGTTTAGGAAAGTTATATCTAATTTCTACTGCTCTAATTTTCCTTTACATGGTCTCTAGTCCATGACTTATGAGTTTCTGAAATTATACAAAAGTATTTATTTATTTCAACAAGTAATAACATTCCCTAGTATAGGGCAAACCCAAACTGTTTTGAAGGGTAAATATTTCTTTCACAGTGTTTAAAAAGAGGAAGCCATCACCTCTAATAATTCTTTGGTGAGGATGAAAAGATAACTACCAACTCAAAGCAGGTATCCTTGAACAAAATTAATTGGAAAATTAAAGACATTTTCCAATAATGGAATAGGAAAATTTGATTAATCAAAGTTGCTGCCCATCTACAAAATACCATTTTCATTCATTCAAAATTAGACATTTTAATTAAAAATTTTACCCTTTTCATTAGCATGTACATTGTTGATGGCTTTCTTAAATTAAAATGGTACAAATTACTTATTTCTGAAGTTTAGTAATTTGGTAATTATTTTGAAAGCTAGGAAACTTTTGGAAGACTTAGAGACAATTGAGGTTATAGCATCATAAACTTTAGCATGATATTCGACAAATGCTGGCAATTTTAAGGACTTTTATAACCCTTAATTTAATGGTAAGCAATACAAAATTGAAATTGTACATCTGAGTTCCATGTTTGCTTATAACATGACTTTGTTGATACCATGAGTTTCAAATATGTGTTTTCATTGTATAAACAACACAGCACCTCCATAAAAGTGTGTGTGTATATCTGTGTGTTTGTAATAAAATTAAAGGAATATTTACAAGGTGTCAAGCTAAATTCAGAACCAGAAACAATGTGAGAAAAAACAAAAAAATAGTAACAAGAGAATATATGTTTCACATAATGCCAAAAAACCCACTTTTACTACACAGAGCTAGTAATAGAAATTTTGAGAGTTATGGCTAATAGTAATGGAACATGTCATAAGTGCCAGGCATCAACCTTGACATTCACTATCTTGTTTACTTTGGTCTTCCTCTTTAAATGGGTTCTAGAATTATCCACACTACATTTAAACTAGGTTTCACCTCAGCTCATAAATTACCAATGCTACATATTCTGTCCAATACTTTCACTCAACTTGGAATTGTGAGCATTTTCCAAGTCACTCAACTGTACTTTAAAAATTTATAGACACAGAGTATGGCCATCTATTTATGTTATTATCACATAAATGTACCTTGTTATATGCATCAAATTCCCAAATATTACTCACCAGCACTAATAAATTGTATTTGTTTAAACTTTACTAATATATGGATAGTAAATAACTCATACATTTCTCATGGCAGGGCCTGAATAAATATTATCATGCAAGAGTAGAAAAAATATTCACATTATTGAAATGGTTTATAAAGTATTTCCCAAAGAATAAATTTTTAAATCATTTAATCCCCAAACAGTAATAAACAGATATAATTATTTGTCACCAGCCTTTTTTTATTTGTTTCATAGTGGCTCTTTTCTTTCCATGGGCACTGAATTAGCAGTTTTTAAAGCAATTTTGATCCCTCTAATTGTCCCTCCTGCATACCACCACAAAACATTTATGCTCAGCCAAGGGCAGCCAAATTGCCAGCACACATATAACTTGTAGAACATTTGCACACTCCCCAAACTCCACCATTAAAGTCAGGTACAGAATTGACTCACTATTCATACTGACGATGATACACCTCCTTGGGCATATCCCTTAAATTATCTTTTACCTCCCAGGACACCCCCCTTGATACTAAATTTATCCCTAGTAGTTCCCTTGAATTTCAGAAATCCCAGGGATTAAAAGTTTGGCTAAGTGGATACTTATTAAGTATAGAGGTGACAACACATAGAAGTAGTAGATGTTCTATGACTTTTTTAAAAAGAACATGGTGGGAAGCAGGCATAGTGGTGCACACCTGTAATCCTAGTACTTGGAAGGCTGAAACAGAGGGATGGCAGGTTTGAGACCAGCCTCAGTAACAACTTAGCAGGACTTTCAGCAACTTTGTGAGACCCTGTTTCAAAATAAAAACTGAAATAAAATAGGGCTCGTGGCATAGCTCGGAGGTAGAATGCCCCTGGGTTCAATCCCCAGCACCGCAAAAAAAAAAAAAAAAAAAAAAAATGGTGGGGATGGACTTATTCTCTGCATAATTACATCTGTTCGAACATTTAAAAAAGAAACGCCTTCATTTCAAGATCAGCCATGTATAAACACTTCTAGTGTATAAACCCAGAGGCAGTTAATATTTTTAATGAAGACAAAAGCATGCAGCAAACAATTGCATTTCTTTTAAATCATAGTTTACAGCAAACTAATTGAATTTAAAAGTAATTAAACCGGAAAATATCAATTAGATATCTATTGTCTCTCTCATATAATTATATTGTTTTATTGCCCACGTTTCATAATTGTTGGCAAGCAGCTTTTAAATCCTATCATTTGTTTTCCAGCAAAGAAACTGAAAAGTGTTATGTTTCGGACTCTCAGGGTTTGGTTGGATAGGTACACTGTTGCTGAAATGTGGTTTTCTTTACAAACATGTGTTCTCAGGACATTTGATTTTTAAAACATTCTGACCTATTCAAAGCATTTGATCTCATGGAGATCTAGTTCTGCAAAGTTAATCATTAGAGTTGCTCATGAGTACTTTGTTTATATAAACTGAACCAACTGACCATGAACACCACTGTGTTAGTCAGATTTTCATCACTGTGATAAAAATACCTGACAACAACAACGTAGAGAAGGAAAAGTTTATTCTGGGTCATGGTTTCATTCCATGGTCAGTCTGCTCCATTTATTTGGGCCTGAAATGAGGCCCATCATGGAGAAAAGATGTGGTAGAGGAAAACTGCTCATTTCATAGCAGCTGGGAAGCAGAGAGAGAGAGACAGAGAGAGACAGAGAGAGGAAGGGGACAGGAGAAGATGAACCCTCCCAGGGGATGTCCCTAGTGACCTACTTCCTCCAACTAGGTTCTGCCTCCCAGTAGTCCATCCAGCTATTAAAGGATTAATCCATCAAGTAAATTAATCCACAGATGAAGTCAGATCCAACAAAAGTTATTTGACAATAACTTCAAAACCAAGTTGGATTCAAAGGTATCAGCATCTCTCCACTTCATTGCACCTGGAGAATGCAGGTACGGAAGGAAGGAGGGACCTGTGAAAGCGGTCTCCATTGCACTTTCAGTACAACCTGCTGATGCTTAACCTCCCTCTTGCTTTCCCCTTTCTGAAATAAGTGACCATGAACTGAAGAATTTAATCAAAGAACATTACTTTTCAAAATCATATTTCCAAGGAATGAGAAGCTTTGTGTCAATATCATACAGAAGGAGTTGTGCTGGACATGTAATTCCGTATATAACGTGTAGTTTGCCCGGTAGGGGTCATTTCTGCATTTTTCAGTGCCTTTATCATGATCCTATAACTCCTTTTGATACATCTTTTCCTTCATTTAGCCTAATGATAATAATAGACTAATCCTATCCATAATAAAATTCCACTTCACCCTTATTAGTACATCATACACAATCATACCCAGTGTCTCTCATTACTGGACTTTCTTGTCCATGATCCCATTAATATGTATAATAGTCCTGAAAGGCATCTAAGTATTAGTATTACTTTAAATATCTTTAACATCATGTAGCAGAGGTTCAGAAAGATTATATTTACTCTCAGCCTTAGAAGGCTGGTACACAAGTAAAGGATGCTGGAATTCTATCTTCTGCTAAGGCTTCCATAAGCCTGCCCTAATATCCACACTCCCATTGATTTCTCCTGGAATTCCTTTGATGTTTATAAAGGACACAGAATTTAGCATTTGAAGATTAGTTTGCGTTGTTCTGTAATGAACTTCCTGGCGCTTTGTCTCCTAAGTGAGATATTAAATGGCTCAAAGGCAAACATCTTTTGTGCCAGCCTACTAGCAGCACAAGGTGGGTTCGTGGGCCAGGTAGAGGTGACAGATCTACTTGGGAATGACACTCCTTTGCCTAATAGACTCCTTTGCTAATAGAATCTGTACTGCCCTTTGGAGATCTCGATCCTTCTGTACTTATACTTTCTTGCTTCTTTCTCCTACTCTTCTTTTTACTTCAGTTTTTAGCAGGTTTTGGATATCTGCTCTAGCCTTTGGATCTCTTGACCCGTTAACACCCTCGTAACTGCTTACCTTCTATGGTTTAGCCACCTGACTACTCGTGATTGGCTTATTGGGGAGGGAGCAGTAGCCTATGATCATACCTACCTTGAATAGTTGGGTTTCAGGTTGGGTCCTTCCTTCAGACTGAGCTGATTGCACAGGTAAATGTTCTTTCTGGACATGTCTAGCCAGACTTTTCCTACTGGAGCCACCTGCGTACACACTCTGTGCATTGGTACAACACATTCAGGAGCTGAGAAAAAGGGAAAGCCACATTCAGCTAAACATGTATAGTTTTCTAGCATTTTCCTTACAAAATTCGGAGGAGGAAATGTGTCAGATTCAATTTTGTAGCAGAATGTGGATTTGTGAGCAGATCACTGATTCATTGTTGACGTGGCTAATTTACTAAAGCTATCAATATTTGTGTGGCAGAAAGGAATCCTAAGAAGATGGCTTACCGGAAAAGCTACAGGAACTTGTTCAGCATTATCAAAGGCCATCATTTCTGTTTCACCTGTTGGGAGGAGGTATCTCCCTTTGCTCAGATCGTATCTCCACCATCCAGTGGTAAAATGGTTGACCCAATCTAGCAAACCAGAAACAAATTCTGAGTTGTACTGAAATGGGTTAATGATCCTATTTATCTACTGATTACACTTGGAAAGAACATCTGTCCAGTTAAATACATGATTAATACTGAAAGCCGAGTATACCATTATGATAAATTTGGCTAGATGTCAGAGTGTATGCTCATAGCTAGCGAGGAGAACTCAAGACGTGGAAAGTTGTACAACAGCTGCAGTCGCACTGAAGCTCATTCATATCAGTTTAGAATAAACATTGCTGAAGAAAATTCTCTTCCTAAAATGGTCTTTCAACTGAGATTTCGCTGTTTTCCTCTGTAGCCCTTGTTACCGGCAGTGTATGTGAAAGGAGGGGGTCTCCTCCTCACTTGTAGATGGTATGAGCCCAGTTTTCTTCTCTTGTGGAAAGACAGGGGACGTCTGCCATAATCTCGGTGTTATAACCATACATCCACTTGTATCACGAGATGGGAGCCTTCCATGTAAAGGAGAGCATTCTGATACCTCCGGCTTCCCCTGGTCGTAGTGTTGTTATATACATTTTATGACCCTGAAAAACACGATGCTGTTTATAATTTTTGTTACCCAGTGATGTCTCCCTGTAGACATCTTACCCATATCGCTGACTCCATCCCTTGACCATACTTCTGCCCCAGTGCTGGTCCCCAAGGAAGTCTCAGAACGGTTGAGCCACTGACCCAGGCAGCTCTTCGCAGCTCCTGATGCAGGTGTACCGTTTCTGGGCCCACGGGGACAATGCAAACATCCTAAACTGATGCAAAATTTAGGGATCTATGCAAACCGCATCCCTGTTTTCTTCCCACATTGCTCACAGTGCTCCACTGCGGCTTTGCAGGCCAGTCTGGCGTGCAGTGAAGGGGCAGGGGTCGTGACCAGGGATGGACGGGCACAGGGCCCCGTGCACAGGACAGCCACCCGCTGCCTGCAGCTACTGCTCGGCTTTTCTGGAAAGCGAGGCAGCCAGCCGGCTGCACCCGGAGCTCCAGCCACGCGCTCTGGCTTGGAACCCGCCCGGCTCAGGCGTTGCGCCCTCGAGCTCCAGCGGCCCCCGCGCCTGCGCAGTGCGCGTCGCCTCGGTGGCCCTCCTCGGCGTCGCCGTCCCCAGCGCAGCCATGTCGGGCCAGTGCAAGTTCCAGGCCGGGGACCTGGTGTTCTGTAAACTTAAGGGCTATGCCCACTGGCCCGCCCGGGTGGAACAGATGGTCGAACCCAACCGTTACCTGGTGTTCTTCTTCGGAACCCACGAGACGGCTTTCCTAGGACCCAAGAACTTGTACCCCTATCACCAGTCCAAGGAGAAGTTCGGCAAGCCCAACAAGAGGAAGGGCTTCAGCGAGGGGCTCTGGGAAATCGAGAACGATCCGATGGTCCAGGCGTCACCCCTGCCCGCAGAGGAGCATGGCCCGGAGCCCCAGGAGCAGCCAGCCCCGGCAGCGCCAGAGCCAGAGCAGGGGCTCAAGAGGCGCGCGGGGGACCCGCCTGAGGACGCCCCCAAACGGCCCAGGGAGGCCGAGCCCAACGGCGAGGGCGAGGGCGAGGGCGAGGCCCAGGAGGAGGCCAGCGAGCCGAAGAGCCTGAGCCCCACTGCTGCTGGCGAGGAGGAGCAGGAGGAGGATGCAGCGACCCAGCCTGGCCAGGCCCAGGGTCCGCAGGAGCCTGTGGAGCAGGAGCCAGAGGCCAAGGACGACCAGCAAGCCCAGGCCCCCGGAGGAGAGTGCAAAGATGACAGCCTGTAGTCACAGTTCAGAGAGCCCGCCCTGCCCGCTGCAGCCTGCTGTTTAGACACCTGTGGAGGCCTGCATGCTGGACCCCTCCCCTCCCAGCATCCCCTCCACCTGTCCTCCCTGAGCCGGCCCCTGGGAGCGCACAGCCAGGACCTCGACTCCCCACCTGCCAAGACCTGCACACTGGACCCCCTCCAGCCCCTCTCGTCCCAAGTCCGGCCCCTGGAAGCAGACAGCCGCAGGCCCCCACCTCCCTGATGGGGCTACCTCCCTGATTGAGATGTGACCACCACGACCTCACTGCTTGGAACTTTCACAGCGCCTTAGCTGAGGCCCAAGAAGCTATGTCCACCCCTCTGTCCCTCTCCTAGGCAATCCGGACCTCTGCCTTGGACTCAGGGGTAGGACTGGACAGGGAGGCGATAAAGACCAGGGCAAAGTCCTCCAGGGACTTGGTGGGGTGGGGGATCATGAAGGTGATGGACTGAGCCCCTGTCACCTCTGCCTTGCCTGTCATCCTAGTTTTGTAAAGTCAGGGGAAGTGGGAGAGGAATTTCGGGAGGGTCTCCCTTCCATCACTCTCTTAATGACCACGGAGTTTTCCTTTTTTGTCGTTTCCTAAAAATATGGGGCTTCCAAGATGTTGGCGAGATTTGAAAGCTTGGCTGCCACGCTTCTTGGATGGGAGCAGTGACAAAGATCTGTCGCCACTGATGGGGAGCCCTGGCTGCCCCTTTCCATCTACCCATAGCTGGGAGGCCACCCTATAGCCATATATATCATCCGGGCAGCAAGGAAAAGGCACATTATTTTTTTAGAAAAAAATATTTTTTCAAAGAAGAATTTTTAAAATATTAAGAGCCGCTCCTGGGTGTGCCTCTGTTTGGTGCCTAGTTCTCCTGCTGTGACCCCCATATCTCTCTGGGGTTTGGTGGCTTTCTTTTTGTCATTAGGGCTTTGTTGTTTCTCGCTGTGTTATTTTCCATCTCCTAAACAGATCCCCTCAGCCCTGTCACCGGATCTGATATGTAATCCGCTGAGAAGACAGAAGTGTTCCCTCCCAAGCTCTCCCCAGTGGCCTCTCCATACCTTTCTTCGTCTCTTGTCCCTTTCTCCCCTGCCTCTTTCCTTCGGGCTCTGATGAAATATTGTTGACCATAGCTTTGAAAGTTTAGATCTGAGAACCACACATTACTTTGGTTCTAGGAAATAAAATCTGTTGATTACTTTAAAACAAATCTCAGGCCTCTTCCTTCGGTTTCTGAAGAACTGATTTTTTTTTTTTGATGCATAGTATTCATACATCATGATGAAGTTCCAAGTGATGGAGACATACATGTACTCAGTGACCCTCCCCCCAACTCCCACCTGGCTCCCTCCTCCTCCCTTGCACAACTCCCTTGAAAGAACCAGTTCTTCAATGCAGTGTTCCTTCTGTTTTCTACATATCTGCATTAAAACAGTTGCATACAGGGATGCTTTAGAAACTCCCTTGAGAACCCTTTGTTATCTTAAGGCCTCTGACCTACTACTACTCCATCTATAATATCCACCTCACTGGTTGGAATTAATGGACACAAGGTTACTGAAAAATGTTTGGATGATGATAAATGGGCACATTAGCTGAGTTTCTGATAGTTGTTTTATGGTCCCAGTTTTAAAAATATATAGTATCCGTAGAATAGTCGTGCATCTTTTCAGTGGCTTTGTGCACATATCTGGGGATATTTAATTATACTTAATCATGATCCTGCATCCAGGTCCTAGACACTATATTCATGACACTGCATGCATATAGAGGCTTCAGTAAATACTGGAGCCCTCCTCTTAGAACATGCTAAGCCATCACTGACCAGTAGGATGGTATCTGAAGATAACACTATTTTCTCCATCCTTGTTCAAAAAATATTATTTACTCCAAGATATTGAAGTCAGATCCCTTTTCCCCCTCAACTAGTGCGATTGCAATAATATTCATACTAGAAGCTACTATTCATTGCATATCTAGTATATGCCCTGAAGAATGACTTAATTCAGTTTTTATAATAATCTGACGAGGTGGGTGTTAATACTACAATTTTCCATGGAAAGAAGCTCGGGTCCAGAGAGGTTAAGTATCTCTTCCTATGTTTTGCAGAACACTCAGGATTCAAACACAGATTTTATTGGTCCAAAGCCTAAGCTCTTTGTCCTGAATTGCACATTCAAAAGGCACTACACATTCAGAAGTTAATAAAATAGCTATTTTCATATTAATAATGAGGAACAATGACAATAGCTAATATTGAATCTCTAAAGCAAGCCAGGTGGTATACTATTTCTTATACCTAATGTCTTCATTAATACAACTACCCAATTAGGTAGCTACGATTATCTCTATTATAGAGCTGAGGGAGTTGAGGTCGAGAGATGTGATTTTCCCCAAAGTCATACAACTGGTAAATGACAAAGCTAAGATTTAGAGGCAGGGCTTGCTCATTGTAAATGATAGGCACTTTGTCCTATTACATTTTATTGCATCCCATTAAATAAAACTTCCTATTGAATAAAATGAGAGTATTTATTCTCTTCTGTTTTGAAGTGAACATTTAAAATTTGTAAGGTAAAGAAGATATTAACAAACCTTGCTTGTGGGTATGTAAAACATCATTTGGGCACATGACAACTGTTTTGTCTTTAAATGACTCGGTAAAATGATAAGGACAATTGCACATTCACTATTTTTCAAGACATATGTTACTATAGGAAGTCTGAATATGGATCGGTATATTTGCCACAGGCGGGCCTGTGGTTTTGATAAGGTTTTTATGGAGGCCCATCTTCTGAAATGATTCAATAACCTGAAAGATAGAAAATGAAATTGCTACTATTTGAGTCCCTGTCTTTGTATTGTTTCTTTCTTCCTTGTGTGTTTCAAATATAAGGGATAGAAAAAAAAGTGGTGTATTGAGCAGGGGCACACACATTTGCCTTCTTGGTGATTATAATATTGTAGTGCCACTGGCAACCCAATTAATAGTACATCTAAAAAAATGATACGCTAAGTTACTAAAAACAAAAACCCTAAGAAAGAATGGGACACGCAGAGAAAAATCTGTATTCCCAGCGTTTTTTTTCTGGGCATTAGGCCCCATTTGTATGTTTTGGTGGCCAAGAGATACTTTTGTGTGGACTGAAAAAAAAGCTGGTTAAAATCCCCAGTAACTCCAGTGCTGTTTTATGTTTTTCTCTGAACATGTGCCTTGGTGATGAAATCACCGAGCAATAATTAGTTTTCTTAGTGACTGAACAAATTGCGCCTCTTGACCTTGGCTGAAGCTATGTCGTCACTAGTCAAACATGTTCACAAAGGTGCTGGGGATTTTGTTCAAGCCTCCCATGTAAACGCGTGCTCATCACATTGTCAGTGCTGCGCAGACACATTTACCATACTCGCTTCTGTGAGGCTCTGAAATCCTAAGTATTTGATATTTCACACAAACGTCACTTTGGCAAAGGACAGAGATGCCAGTGAGGGTTGCGAATTCTGTTGCTTTTGCTCAGCCAGGATCTAGCTTTCATCTGCTATGCCAATTTCCCTTCAAGGTGTAGACCCTTCTTTGTGGCTCCTACTTCCATTTTACTTCCCGAAAAGACAGTCAATATTCAAGGTACACAGGGCGTTTTCTGTTCACTTCATTATCAACCCTCTTGTTGAAGGAAAGCTTCTGCTACACGTGCTACTGATACATGCAGATCCCTGAATTTAGAAAGAACTGGCCAGGCGTTGTGGCACAAGCCTATAATCTCATTACTTGGGAGGATGAGATAAGAGAATCGCAGGTTGGAGGCCAGCCTCAGCAACCTAGTGAAACCCTGTTTCAAAACAAAAAATAAAATTCTATCAGAGGTAGAATGACCCTGGGTTCAATCTCAGAAGGAAAGAAGAAGGAAGGAAGGAAGGAAGGAAGGAAGGAAAGAAAGAAAAGAGAAAGGAAGGGAACTGACCGTCTTCTGAGCTGGCAGAGGTAAGAGTCATCCTGTGTGTTTCTGTCCCACTCAGTATTCACAAAGATCACATTCTAATTTTTTTGTATGTCGTTCATTCTTCTACTAGTCTCCATGAAAGAAAATGTGACAGTATTTTTCTAGACTAGTGAAAGAAAACACATTTCGTTAAAACTTTATTCCCACTCCCAAAGCATGCACAATAATTACGCAGTACTTACTTTCTAAATACTTGAAGGTCTGTTCAGTGCTCCTTGTAATCTTGGTGCTGGAGTAAAGTCATGGTGTTATGCTGAGCGCATTCTGACTCTGAAAGCAGAGAGGCAGGTAACTGGCCTGGGGACTGATGACGAGCGCTGGGTGGGGTGATTCTGTGTCCATATAAGTCACTGTCTATTAGGTGACTCAGAGACAACAGCAGCTCTCCTTGACTCAGGGAGATCTCTCTCTTGATGCCAAGTTTTTTATTTTATCCAGGCTTTCTCACTATTTGAGCCACCTGTCTCAGTTAAACCACACAGGCTTCATTTTTCACAATGCATGAGTCCCCAGGTAGGCAAAGTGACATTCCGGTTGTTCCCATTGGTAGACAGGAGCCACATATAAACCATTTGTCTAAAAACTTATAATGATAAAGGCACACATGCCAAAAAGAACTCACATCTCTTATTCCCTCAGCTTCTTGTGGTGTAGACACATAACTTATATAGAAACCTCTCAGAATTTAGTGTGCTTAAGGAAACAGGATCTATTCTCCGTACAGTATGGCTCATTCTGATCTTACAAGCCAGTTATCTGTCTTGGATATAAATAGTTATCTCTTCTACTGCTAGTGGAAAAAACTGACCGTATTAGCTTTCGAGGTCTCTGATATGGAGGGATCCGAAGCAATTTCCTGGAGCAATTCAGACAGCAGGCAACTTTCTCTGTGTCGTCTGATTTTACATGTAAATTCTAGGGTCACTGAAATGGCCGGGAGAGTGTCAGAAGGTAGACAGAAAAGATCCAAGCCCAAGACTGTGGATGGCCACAGGCAGCCCGGGCCATGTTGACCCAGGGAAGCCCTCATCATAGAATGGCCAAGTCTTTGGCATGGAGACTGATAAGAAACAAATCTCATCTAATTTTCTTTCCTGGTGTTTGGTCAGTGGACACGGATGGTGGGTCATTTGGTGGATGCCTTTTTCTGTTTTTATCGTTGTGCAGAGAGCCTTTCCTTCTGCCTAGCTGTGTCCTTTTCCTCCTGATGAAATTTTCCCTGAATTACTCCTCAGAATTACCTGGCACTCCAATTGTGTTTCCATGGGACCCTGGTCTGTCTGTCTGTCTGTCTCTCTCTGTGTGTGTGTGTGTGTGTGTGTGTGTGTGTGTGTGTGTGTGTGTTACTGGGATTAAACCTAGGGGCATTCTACCTTTGAACTACACCTCCAGCCCTTTTTTAAAAATTTTTTGTTTTGAAATAGGGTCTTGCTAATTTGCTGAGAGTCTCACTACATTGCTAAGGCTGTCCTTGAACCTGTGATTCTCTTGTCTCAGCCTCCCAAGTACTGGGATTACAGGCATGCACTGCTATGCCTGGCCCTGGTTTCCTTTTAACAGTGTCTGCTCCACTCACCTATAATTATGCCTTTATTGGTTTTTATCAACAGATGGGTCATAGGTCCCATATAGGCAGGCACTGTGATCAGTTGGCTTATTCTAAGAACCTAGCAAAATGCTTTGTTCAGATTAAGCACTCAGCAAATGGTTGTTAATAGAGAAATGAATGAACGCATGCCTGACCCTGCTTCTCCCCCATTCCCACCTCACCCTTCAGAGCCAAGTCTGTGGAATTTTGTCATCCCTAGTAAAACACAGTAAGGGGAGCCCATTCCTTTTTTAATGAATGTGTGCTATTTATTAAAAAAGATTATTTTGTTATTATATATGTGTTAGTCTCACAAAAGTAGCAGACTTTAGCAGGGCTGAAGCTCAAGGAGGATAAAAATCCAACGATGCAAGGTCGCCATCTGAATCTGAGTGGGAAAGAGCTACATCAGACACAACATTCATCTCCTGAAAGTCTTTTTCTTTTTTTGCTAATTCGATACTTCATTATCGACTTCCTTAATGGAGGAAGCAGCTTGGTGGTATTTGGCTTTGGAGGCACCGAAACTTAGATTTTAATCCTGGCTCCACTCTTGCGAGCTGTGTGATCTCAGATTCTCCAAACTAGAAGTCGTGATAATGACTTTCATGTGACAGGTTTGTTGGCGAGAAGCAAATGAGCTCATATATGTTAAAATGTCAAGCACAGTACCCAGCACAAAAACAGACATTTTAGCTACGTTAATTTGCCTCCCTTCAATGTAAACCAGAAAAACCATACCACTGCAAATAATTAGAGCCCAACATGTCACCTTTATTTAGGAAAACACTGGAGGCCTTTACCAGATGCAAGCAGCCTGCCGTGATATATATATATATATGATAATTCTATATTTAGTTTGCCCATACTCAGAGAGAAACAGAATCTCATTCTTCCATTTCCTCATATGCCTCTTCAATAGCTTTTTCAAATTCCCTCACTGGTAGCTGAGTTATTTTATACAGACATATCCAATTTTAAATATTCCTCTTTTTTGGCATGACTCATCCCTCCCGTGGCCAGTTTTATTGCTTTCGTTATTTCCCTAGGATCCACTCACTGTTTTCCGATGGGCATTTCTTAAGTGCGTCTCCTCCAGTACTTTGTATTCCTGATTTTTTTTTTCAAGTGTAGAAATAGTAATTGTATTGCTCTACTTATTTCCTGGCTCCCTCGCCTTTTTTTTTCCAAGGCACCTATCTTTTCACACATAATTTTAATGAGCTGCCTGACTCCATTACTAAGAGGCACTGGAGTGTTACAGGGATCGGCCATTCTTTCCAGACGTTCTCTCTCTCTCGGGTTTCACTTCCTCCTGTGATTTACCAAGTGTCACTTAATTTTGCTTTCTCTTTTCCTCTCTTCTTTTTCTTTTTCACACCTTGGCCCACTCTCCCTCACAGTCATTATCCACCTCTCTTGGTGATCTACTTAACACTTCATTAAAAAATGTGTTCAGCTCAGCTCCTTTCTGGCTCCCCTCACTTGTCAAGGAGACCTGCTTCCCCGTTGACTGCTTCTTCTGGTGCTCGGGATTGTCAATCATTCGTTCCACCTGGGGTGCAGTTTCTTCATATCCCTCTACCCCCATCCCCTGCCCCCAGCAGCCCCTGCACCTCAGCCTGAGCTTTATCTGCCGTTCTTTTCCCTTCCCCCATTCTGGCCTTATTTTTATGCTTCGATGTTGAGAAGTAGCCCTGGTTTTAGTCACTGCATGCTTTGATGATCCTACCTCAAAAGGTCTCTTAAAACTAAAGCAAAAATAGGAAAGGACAAAGACACTTCCATTGTTTGAGAGTCTCATTTCTTCTTTTGAAAATTAAAATAGACCCAATCATAGGCAACCTAATAACCACTTTTGGTTTTCCATTTCTGGGCTCATTGTGGGTGTGGACCGGAAGAAAAAGTGTTCTGGCTCCAAGGCAGAGGGTTGCCTGCACCATACCAGGGCTGGTGCTGGGTTTGCTCAACAGGAAGATGGTGCTGTAAGGTGGGCAAGTTGTCTATGAAGCGTATGCTCCATGGAGAGACACGGATAGACAACGAGTCAGACAGTTTCATACTGTGATCTGGGACCATGACAGGGAATGATGAAGTGAGGGGTGTATTTGGGTTTCATTAAAATCAAACTTTGTAGCTGGGCATGGTGCCATATGCTTGTAATCCCAGTACTTGGGAGGCTGAGACAGGAGGATCAGTAGTTGAAGGCCAGCCTCAGCAATTTAGTGAGACCCTGGTTCGAAATAAAAAATAAGATAGGGTTGGGAGTGTAGCTCAGAGGTAGAGTGCCCCTGAGTTCAATCCCCAACACAATATACACACAAAAAAATCAAACTTTGTGGGTTAAGGGGCTCTTAGGAAGTCTGTGGTACATTTCTTTTTTCTTTTTTTTTTTTTTTTTGCGGTACTGGGGATTGAACCCAGGGGCATTCTACCTCTGAGCTACACCCTCGGCCCTATTTTTTATTCTTGATTTTGCAACAGGGTCTCACTAAGTTGCAGAAGGTGATGGTACATTTCAAATTCAACCCCTTTAAAAGAAACAAATATTTTTATAGTACTGTAAACTCATAGCACCTTTGCCTTCACCAATGGTTCTTGGTCTTTTTAATGCATGGAAAAGGACCCCGGAGACACCATGCGAATAAGCACCCTGTGTGGGTGCAGCAGCAGCACCCATTTATTTTGAGTTTACCATGTATCAGATACTCTTCCAGGGCCCTGCGGGACATTGGTGAGCAGTAGAAACAATGTTCCTGGATTTGTGGAGTTTCCATTTTAGCAGCTAATGAAAGGCAATACACAATAAAACTACACAAAATATCTTGTACCTTAGAAAGTTATAAATGCCCTTGGAAAGAACAGATCAAGGTAAGGAGAATTAGAGAACAGCAGGTGGGTTGGTCCCATTTTAAATAGGGTGGTGAGCCAGGTACGGTGGCACATGCCTGTAATCCCCTGACTTGGGAGGCTGAGACAGGAGAATCATGGGTTTGAGGCCAATTTCAACAACGTAGACCCTTCGCAACTTAGCATGACCCTGTTTAAAATTAAAAAAAAAAAATGAAACGAGCCAGGTGTGGTGGCGCACGCTTGTAATCCCAGTACTTTGGGAGGAAGAGACCGGAGGATCCGGGTTCGCGGCCAGCCTCAGCTCAATCTCTGTCTCTCTCTCTCTGTCTCTCTCTCTCTGTCTCTCTCTCTCTGTCTCTCTCTCTCTCTCTCTGCTTAGTGAGGCCCTCCGCAACTTAGCGAGACCTGGTTTCAAAATAAAGTATAAAAAATAGGGCTGGGGGTATAGCGCGGAGGTAATCCCCGGTACCGCAAAAAAAAAGAAAAGAACTGAGGGTGTATCTCAGAGGTAAAATGCCCCCAGGGACAAACAAACAAACAAACAAATAAATAAATAAATGAGGCTGGGTGGGCGGTGGCTAGGTTTGTGTGGTCACCTAGGATTCCTCCTTCACGCGCCCCCCCCTTCATGTCATCACACCAGACTATAACTGAACAGAATGACATCCTTATAACGAGGGCCTTGAACCAATATAATTATTAGAACATACACAGTTGGCAAACTCACACACTTCATTATTTATAATATCAGTAGTGGCACAAATCACAGCAGAAAGAAACACATCTTAACGACATTTTGAAATGAAAATCGGTTGTTTGGTTCTACCTATTTGCCAATTTATCATAAACACCCATGTGGCATCTTTTGAACTGTGATGTAGACCAAGGTTTTTTTCTTTATTTTGTTTAACACCTTGCATGTGCTTCCCCTCACATATTTAATATTTAATATGTATATTTAATATTTCATGGTCACTTGGGCCACTGTTTGTTTTTCTCTATTTTCTGCAATACCTGAGCACTTTGCAAGGGGTCATCTGTTGTCCTGACTGACTCGACTTAATGCAGTGGTAATGGAGGTAGATGTTACACAGCTCAGCATTCTGAGAGTCTGTGTAGATGTGAGGCACGGGTCATAGTAGGGGTAGCTGCCAGGGCACCCCGAGGGAGTATTCACGAGGCCCGTTGTTAGTCCACAGCTACAACTGAAGTTTTCAGGGTGGTATATTTGCCTGACTCCTCACTACCAGGTCTTTAGTAGCTGGTACAAACTGGTTTAGTAGCTGGTTTAGTAGCTGGTTCACACTGGAGCATCGTAGGGAAGGAGGTATGTGTATGCAAGCAGGGAATATTCTATATACAAATTTCTATTTTCTAATTTCTACCAAGGTCAATTTTTTCCTTAGATTATGTAGGGATATGTTTAGATTAAATTTCTTATAATTTTTTAAAAAATCATCTTAGGTTTCAAAAGCCTCTTCCATTTCTTTTTACTGTGGGCCAGAATCCAAATTGTAATTTCATGGCAGGAGCAGAGTTTGGAGTTGGTATAATAGATACAAATCAAATAAGTTCCCAAGGCCCTATATTCTATTCAGCCTTCCAAGGAGAGGCCTTGTGAAGTCTTGGGTCTTTGTAAAATATAACCTGAAATGCCAATATTTTAGATGAATGACATTAACCTGGTTTGGATGATGGTACGGGCTGTACAAAGAGGTGAATTTAGAATAAGCTAAAAAGCTTCCTTTCACCATACAGAGAAGACCCATACTTTCACTATTTCATCTTGGTTGGCATTCATAACAAGCATTCACCTGTTAGCAGGCCTTTCCATTAGGCCTGAGTGTCAGAGACTTAAAAAAAAAAACTCCTAAGGTCCCCGGGAGAGAGAGAAAAAGGAACGGACATATGTCTGAGCTGTTCAGGCCCATCAATTAATGAGGTAGCTGAATATCTACCTCCTTCTCATACGATGACTATCGAGAGAAACGAACACCCCCAACTCTATTTTAGTCATGGTGATATAAATGCTTCAGTGCCCTGAATATAATTCAGTGCAGGTATTCTGAAATATTCCTGACATGAAATCAAAAAAGGGAGAGAATGATGAAAATGAGATTTTATATTCCAAGTGCTCAGAGTAGAATGCAAAAACACAACAACAAAGACAAAACACACTCTACTTTCTGTTGTCTCACTCGGGCCTCCTCAGGAAAAGTTCATCTACATCAGCTCCCAGAAACAAATATTACACCACGCAAGAGAACAAACCTCTGGCCCTTTGATTGTGGTCACCCCATGTACTTGTTAAACAAGAGCCCCTCAAGGCTGACTCTAAAGGATCATGAACAGGTTGAAATGATGGGATGTAGTGACCCCCAAACCTTCACACCAATGTCATATCATGCTGTGTGTGTGTGTGTGTGTGTGTGTGTGTGTGTGTGTGTATTACCCTGAGTCAAAGAAGTCAAAGAAGCTTCATGTTGGCATATCTTTATTTCTGTATTTCTGGTTCTGTAGGATCAGGATAGATACCATGTATTTATCAATTTTAAAGAAAATAAAAAGACCATGTCACAGATGGTTGATGGCAAGATACAGGCTCAGCCACACTCCTAAGGTTATATTAGTTGTTAAATAGATGCTCCTAAGAATTATATAAAAAAATAACTAGTGTAGCGTGTATCATGCACGGCTGCTCTCTCTGCACTTTCCCTCTCTGGTTCACAAGGATACAGAGTGGTTTTTTGCTGCCCTGACGCCTCCTTTCTCTAATAATGACCATTATTCATAGAAGGATGCTGGAGGTCACTGGGGGTGGTCTTTGTGCGAAGGATCCTACTATTCATCTGGAATTCTCTGGATTGGGCTCACAGCACATGGATTAGGGAACCAGTTTATTCTTTGTATATGAGATGTAGATTTGACCTTGTGTCGTCCTTCTGCATCTTCTATGATCTCGCAAACCCTAGACATAAAACTTTCAAGCAGCCTTATAAAAAATCTCCAACTGCGCTTTGGTTCTGAGTTTAAATCATACTATTCCAATCATTTGTTGGTTTTGCTATAAAGATGCCTGGGGCATCCAGCTGCAGCAGAGAGGGCAGGCTTGTCAGTGTTAGTAATTAGAAGGAGCCTAGTAGATTCAAGGTGGCTCAGAATTCATAATTTTTTAAAAAAAAAACACCCGAATGTGTTAGTGAGATGTAGTTTGCTGAATTCATTGTAGCTCTGTGGCTGTCTTTTTAACCTTGCTGCCCTCCTCATTATACATGCAGTCAGTCACCAAAGACCCTGGTTCCCTGCTGTGCTCCCAAAGCCTGATAAAATGCATCAAATATTAGATGAATCTTCTAGTCTTCCTCTCTGTTGGTAACTGTCTCAGATTTTAGCTACATAGGGATAGCTACAGATTGAAATAAATGCCTAACACTTAATATATGTGCTAGGATATAGTAGGCACCGAATAAATGCCTAATGAAGTAATAAATAAATGATTAAATTGAAAAAGATATTGCTTATGGTATTTCCAAGTCAGCAACTTGATTTTGCTAGAGAAATTAATCAATGGAGAATTGCCTAATCTTGCACACACAAGAAAACCTTTGCAGGCAAATGTCTACAGCTGCTTCTCCGTGTAGGCTACACTAGCAAGGAAGCTGGCCCCAGACCTATAAGGTATTCGACTTGATTCAAAGTCTCATGTTATGAGTGATTTTTATTGTCTCTAAAAAAAAGGTATTAACACTTACTAGGACTCTCCTTGGAAAGCTGTTTTCCAAAAATAGACAGGGGTGTTATTTTAGGGAAAAAAATATCATTTTAGCAATGCCAGGAGAGACCACTGGAGCCATAGCTAATTAATGGGTGCCCCATATTGAAGAGAACAATAGGATAATTTGTGATCATTCAATTAATGACTTCATACTTTCTAGAGTGTTAGATTAAGGTAGACCAACTAGAATCATTAAAACCGTTCTGAGTTGCTTATACTTTCATTTAGACAATATCCATGTATCTTATGAGCTCTTCTATTGAAAATAAAATTTTGTTCAGCTTTCTTGGTCTACATTTCTATATGCTAGCATACTTCATCTGGAATTTAAACATGGCTGTAATGGAATCAAATTGTATTTTAATATAAATATGCAAGAAAGGAAAATCAATACATTTTCTAATTAGCCTTTGCTACCATAACCATACATTATACCTTTGGCCTTTCCTGGTATACAAAAATGTATTATCAGCCTTGGGACGTCTTTGTTGTTTCTTCAGTTCATAAACACTTATGATCAATCATGAGCAAAAATTGAGGCTGAAGATAAAGAGAACAGAAGTGGAAAAGGAGCTACAGGGGATGGATTTATTTATTTATTTATTTATTTATTTATTTATTTATTTTTGACGCAAGCAAAAGGATCAGGGTTGTCCAGTTAGGAAGTGATTCTTCCCCAGGCTAGATGCAGTTCTTGCTGATGGTTCCTGGTGAGCAATTCTGCTCTGCCCCAGCTTTGCCTCACAACTTATCCAGCAACCTAACCTTCATTTTCAGGTCAGTCCGCTGGAATATTCATTGAGAAATTTCCATCACAAAGGTATTTCTATGTAAAATCATGCCTTGTTATTCAAGAACAACAAATGGTGTAACAGCAAGTGTTTAGATTTTTTTTTTAATTTGAGCCCCAGCTTTATAATGAATTCTTCCACCTTCATTTGTAAGATAATAAGAGTGAAATGTTTTTCTTTGTGGTTTCAAGTTATAAACTGGCATTGAAAATTTATAAGTTTCTGAAAGCTATTGATTCACATTTATAACTTCATGTATATATATATGGAATTGAACCCAGGGGTGCTCTACCTCTGAGCTATACCCCTAGCCCTTTTTATTTTTTATTTTGAAATAGGATCTTGCTAAGTTAACATGCACACAGAAAATTTTAAAAGGTCAACATTTGAGTATGTGTTATTTGTGAGGAGACCTATTTTGTGAAATCTGAGGATGGATTACAAGTATGCTCTAATGTTCTTTGAAAAATTAAGAGAGTGCAATGATTTAAATAAAATTTTGGGCTGGGCGTGGTGGCACACGCTTATAATTCCAGTACTTTGGGAGGCGGAGAACCGAGGATCCGGGTTCGTGGCCAGCCTCAGCTCTCTCTCTCTCTCTCTCTCTCTCTCTCTCTACTTAGTGAGACCCTCTGCAACTTTGTGAGACCCGGTTTCAAAATAAAGAATAAAAAATAGGGCCGGGGGTGTAGCACGGAGGTAGAATGCCCCTGGGTTCAATCCCCGGTACCACAAAATAAATAAATAAATAAATAAATAAATAAATAAATAAATAAATAAAAAATTTTGGAAAACATTCAGCCACAATCTATCAGTTACTTGCCTGCTGGTCAATATTTTATTTACAATTTAAAATTAAGGAGATGTTAAGTTTCTTTAAACATGTGCAAAAACAGCATAAGATTCATGAAGGCTGAAGGTGCAGGTGACTTATTTAAAACCCTCCTATTCAAACAGGGCCATAAGGGCTCTCAGGATTTCCGTGGTATAAAACATGTCCTTCACCTAAGTATCCTACTGTTCCCTCTGTACTTAAAGTATTACATGAGGCCATCTCGATTAATGTAACTGTTTCTTTTATGGCAAACAGAACATTATTTAGTGACTAGGATAACTCATTACCCAAATCCCAGAAATACAGTTTTTCTGTAAGAGTCAGCGTTTCTGGTTTCTGTAGTGAACTCTAAGTGAGATTCTTGTGCGCTTAATGCTAGTGAGAAGAAAACCATCCAGTGTGAGAGTGATATGACATCGCTTTTGTTTTTTTTTTTTTTGCGGTACTGGGGATTGAACCCAGGGGCATTCTACCTCCAAGCTCCACCCCCAGCCCTATTTTTTTTTATTCTTTATTTTGAAACAGGGTCTCGCTAAGTTGCGGAGGGCCTCACTAAGTAGCTGAGGCTGGCCGCAAACCCGGATCCTGCGGTCTCAGCCTCCCAAGTACTGGGATTACAAGCGTGCGCCACCACGCCTGGCTGTGACATTGCTTAACAGAGTTGGGCAAGTTACCAGTAGAAACAATGGAAAACAGAAAACATCTTAAAAGAAGCATTTTCTTCTCCTATAAGTAAGGTTTCAGAAGTGGAACCACTTGCTCCTACTTACCATTCCAAATTTCAATCAAAGAAACAGGAAATGTGAGAATAGTGAAAATGTGTGTTTCCGAGAGCTCTTGACAGAATTATCATCGAGGGTCAACTTGATTCATGTTTTTTGTGCTATGTGAAAATGAAAGAATACTAAAAACCGTGTAGACTCAGCCCCAGGAGTCTCACATCCAGGGGGAGCTGGCTGTGGTGGCAGCTTCTGCCTCCAGCACCCATCGGGGGAGGAAGGTGGGTATTTGCCCACTGTTTTAGATGGGAATGTGATACTGACCCTCTTGTTTGTATGGGATATGAAATATTGACCCTATTTTGCATTTGAGTTTTAGTAAACATGTAATCCTTCAGAGTAAAATTGTGACCTCCAAGAATATGTAAAAAAGTAAACATCAGATCTCAAGCAGCCAAAATATTTGTCACTAAAGCTCATGCTCGAGAGAATCTGGTGTGTGTTTGGGGACATCCTGGGGAACCGTGAAGTCTACACTATCAGGAGCCCCCAACATTAAGATGCTGAGAGTGCATTGTGGCAGGCCAGGAGATAAATTGGGGTGTGGAGGAAGGGTACCTTGATGCCTACAGGCCACTCTGGGAACTGAACTTCCATAGAGCCTCAGGAAGAGCCCAACATTGTCCCTTAACATCCAAAGTATGGATTTGCCTGCAACACAGGGCATTGGCAACAGCCCGGAGATGATCTGTAGCAGGACCGTAAGAGGATTCATTGCGCTGTTTGTCCCAACTGTTCTCCTGGGCCACAGCACAGAGATGCCAGAGCCCAGAAGGGAAAGGAGAGCTGGTTGTGAGAGAAACAAGTTGTGGTCACCATGAGAGTCATGCTAGATAAGGGGAAGCAAATGACCATTATAAGGCTGTGGACCAAAATATAAACTGGGTTAAGTTAGCTTGGACTTTCTAACAACCAAAGGTAGTGGGAAAAGGAGGGACTCTGATTGAGATACATTAAAGGACACAGAAGAGATTTTACAGAGCAAGTTTAAAAACAGTGCTAAGGGAGAAAAAAATCATGCTTCTATTATATCAAGTAAACAACTTAATCTCATGTTCTACCCTTTCTTTTTTCCCATAGTTGTGATGTTGAATGAATGAATTAATGAACGAATGAATGAGTTGGGACCTTATCACTAACTGCAGAACTAAATTCATATTTTTCTACATTTAAAGCAAAATCAAAGCCTCAGTGAGCAGATGGTGGGAGCTTTTATTTTCCAGGAGACAAAGAGCCTGCCCATGGCCTTTAACTCACAGCGCGGGAGGCGGTGGCAGTCTCCCCCTTGGGGAAAGCCAGTCTGAGTAAATCACAAACTGTCAGGGAAGCCAGTCTTCTGCTTCATATTTTTTATTTTGCTTAAAATCTTATTTTTAAATCCTATTTTCAGTGAGCTTTTTGATTTTGAGAAAATCAATATTTTATATTGGTGTTTTTACTTTCATTAACGCTACTACTAATAAATGCAGCCTTATAAGAACAATCAACGTCTCCAAAAGGGAAACTAGGATTGCCAAGAATAAAAATTTTAAAATCCTCATGCTTGATATTAGCCTTGACAGAGCCTCAGTTTCAAAAAGACCAATTTGGTGATGTGAAGGAAAATATGCCTGTTCCCTCTGTATTGCACCTTTAAAACTTATCATTCCAGGAAAAGCAGCTGAACCTAGGTGTTGTTTATTATTTCATGCAATAGGAGTTTTGCTGTTATCAGGGTCCCATTGTTTGAGAGAGACTTTTTTATTTCCTAATGTGAATTTGAAATTCCTCCTTTGGGGTCAAAGGCATGCATAAAGATCTATCATTTGCCTTTTAATGGGGCTTTCTAGTGACTCTACAGTTTTAAATTGTTCTATATGCAGCAAGTATTCCTTACTGAGTGTTCTTGCTCTGTCCTCTGCAAATATGGATGGAAATAATTATAGCGAGGATGGTTTCATGTGATGATGTCACTCTAGAGGAAAGCCGCACCGCAGGGAACACTTCCAGTAAAGTATGGCAGAAACTGCAGGGTAATCAAAGTGCAAATTCCAATTTATTTAAGCAATATTGTTCTTGCTCCTCCATTTCACAAAGCTGTCCTTTCTCATTAAATTTTTGAAAGAGAAGGAATGAATTTCACCAGCAGATATCTGGATGCTAGTTGACCTTTCTGAAAACTGTGGAACACAGGCATCAGCTGTCTTTCCACACATGTGGGGACAAAAGGAAGAAATTGAAGCGTATAGGGAGTTGAATGTGTGCAAGACCCGGTGCTATCCAGCTAGTCTTTGATTTGAAGAGAAGTGTGTGTGTATATTGAGAAGACTGCATTTGTTGATGGCTCATGAAGGGCCTGAACAAGATATGTGTCTGCACATTTCTGTGCGTTCTGGATGGACATTCCAGGGACTGGTTTGGATTTGATCAGGTCATAGATGAATGCTCCGTACCAAGTGCCTTTTACTCTCTGGCAACAAATAAATAAGGAAATATAACCAGAGTTGATAAGAGCTGCACATTGGTGGCAGTTTGACAGAATTAAGTGCCTTTGCTTATTTAATAGTTTATTCTTCTATCAGATGTTCATTAAGCGTCATGGAGGGATGGATGGACAGTGTACTAGGTAGGGGGATTACAACAGCAAATAAAACCACCCTGCCCTTAAGGTGCTCATAATTAGAAGGGGTCTTATGATTAGGCAGAAAATTATAGCATAGTTTGGTCCATTCTATGGTAGAAAGAGGTCAGGTACTGTAAGAATGCCCAAAAGGGACTTTAGCTCAGAAACAGTGATATCTGGTGTCTGATTTGAGTTATTGATCAGGAAATAGTTAGGTGAAAGAGATTTGGAGCAAAGGGCCTAGTGTTTTCAAAGCACCATATATTAAAAAAAAAAAAAACAAGGATAATGAGGAATAAAGGCAATTCTCTTGCTGGGGAGAATATGTGAAAATGAGGAGTTTGTCCATAAAATGTCTGGTCTATATTGAGTTAAGCATGCATAGGCCTGTGTTGTAAAGGTTGGGGTACTGATTGATATAATTGCTCTAGTCTCAGGCTCTTGGGGGCGCTGTGTCTGGGATCCATGCTTCAGAAGGTCTGCATTTCACAATCCCCCCCTATAAAAAAAAGAAAAAAAAATTACTAAGTAATACACAACCACTTCCGTACTCAGGTTTAGTACACATGTTCTAGTTGAAAACATAATCCCACATAATCCAGAACGTCAGCTCTTGTGACTAACACTGAGGCCCGGCGTACACTTCTCCTTCCCTGTGACACTTTGTCCACAGGCGGTGGGGGCCACGCGCTGGGAAGGGCTGTGGATAAGCCTCTGCCAGCACTGACAAGGGATGCTGCCTCAAAAGTGGGAAAAACGTGGGTGGTGGAAGCTGAAAGTCATTTTCTTTCTTAAAAATGTTTATTAGTCGATTAAAACACTCAGTTAACACACATTCAGTACATTCTTGCATAAACAAAGACAGTTTCCAAATAGGACCCAAAGAGCATCTATTTACTTGACTTTATGTTCTATCAGCTAGACAAAAATATATGCAGGAATTAGGGTGATGTCCCCCGAATTCGCACATGATGGCTAAGGAATATTTATCAGTTAAATATTTATATAACTTTAAAAACACTTTTCTCTGTGTACGTATTTTTGTGTGTGTACATATTGTATGCATGTATGAATGCATGTGTGTGTGTATATATACAATCATATATATATACAACCATATATATATGCATATATATTTGGCCTTCCACATTCATGGGTTCTACTTCTGAGGATACCACCAACTGCAAATTGAAAATATCTGAAAAAAATTATGTCTGTATTGAACATGTACAGACTGTTTTGTCATTCTTCTCTGTACAATATAACAACTATTTTCATAGCATTTGCACCATAGTAAGTATAAGAACTCTAGAGAGGATTTAAAGTACATGGAAGGATGTGAGATCTACATAGGTTATGTGCAAATATACAATGCCATTTTATATAAGGGACCGAGGAATTGAAGCATCTGCAGTTTTTGTTGGGGGGGGTGTCCCTAGAACTAATCTCCCTCCAATACAAAGGGACAAGTGTTTGCATACTCATATGCATACACACACAATACACACATGAAAACAAACACGCGTAAAAGCATATAAAGCATAATAATTTTATGTTGAATGATAGAATGTAAATGACTATGCAAAAATATTAAATTTTTAAAACTTAAAAGCCCACCTTTATTTTAAAATGTTTTATTTAATAATTTTTGTTCTTTCGTTATAATTTGTCTCTTTAAATTTTATAGTTTTGAATAATGTAGAAGAAAAAACTTTTACAAAATTTTTACATAATTACAAAATATGAAAAATAACTTTAATTTTCACATTTAACTTACATCTTCAATGAAAATATATTCCACTTCTGTGTACTTTGGTATTTTTAATCCTTTAGATCATTATTATCTCCAGAACATGAGTTATATTATGTTCTAGAGATAGTATTTAGAAGTACTATGTTAATATTATATTAATTAGAAAATATGATTGACATACACAATTAGTAATTTTACTAAAATGAAGGTTCCAGAATATATAACCCTCTACACATTTTTGTATCTTTATGTGCTCATTCTAACATCACCAGACTCTGAAAAGAATACTCAGGAATGTATAATAATATAATTTAGTCATCATTACTATATCCCCAGATTCCATTAATATGAAAACATAGCTTTACATATATGTTGAGTCTTAGTCAACATGAAGGTATTTTTTTTCACAAAAAGTAGACACATTCTTTCTCAGTTTGTTAAATTGATTTATAATTTTTTATATAGTTAACTATAAGCATATGAGTGTCTATTTGTACTCTTGCCCCAGGCCCTACAAAGCATGAAGGGTGGGTCTGGCTACTGAAACACTGGAAGCAAGGAGACACATGTTCACTACTGCACTTGAGAGAGCTGACTGCAGTGGAGACGATGACAATGACACCATGGGAGGCTGGTCTCCCTCTTTGTGGATAGTGTTTTCCAACTGTAGTCAAGACTCTTAATCGACCCTACTCACTTCTTCCCTTATCACATCCTTGGAGAAGATTCCAGCCTTCTGCCCACAGGTTTCTTGGCCAGGGAGTTTCTGCCCATGGACCTATCCATTTTCAGACTGGTTACTTTTGACAGCTCTGCTACAGGTCTATATTGATGGATGGTCTTCTGTCTTTAAGTTGAAAGGGGAGAACCCACAGGAGCCTGTCTTGAGTTTCAAAACCTGAAACTCATGCAGTATCAAGCATCAACCATGCATCATAGGGACTGTTCAGGCAAAATCATATTGGAACCCATATGTATGGTGGGGAAATTCCAGATTTGAGCAGCAAAATAAATGAAACTGTCATTAGCATTCTTGAGCTCTCCAGCTAACCACTAACCAGTGACTTAGCTGTTTCTCATTGTCTTCCCTGGTTGCAGTCTTCCTTCCTCTGTGACCCCCCATGGGCTCTTTGGGAGTCGGCCATTCGATGTCCTCAGTGAGAAACAGAAGAGCCAGGTGTGTTAGGGATGCTAATTCAAATACTTAGGTTCATTTTATGGGCAGAAAGGAGCTATGAGAACAGAAACCACAGCTGATTTTGTTCCCAAAGCACTTTTTATTCTGGCTTTGACCTAAAATTAAAGGGGACATCTCTTGCCTACTGTCAAGCTGAAATAAGACGTAGAGTACATTCTAAGCAAGAGCCAGGGATTCCAATTAAAGTTTTTCTGGGACTGACACACTTCAAAAGCTTTCTTCTCTATTTTTATCTAAAAGAAAAATGGACAAGTCAAATGAGATGGTGACGCCTTGGTGACATCAAGTTTCTGAAATGGGAAAGAAATTCTGTTTAGAAAATACACCTGGTGTAATCTTAGAATGTTCTAATGTTTTATTGTATTTGACAGGAGAATATATCCTGATGGAGATATTGAAGGTTAATAAGTACTAAATTATTAACAAGGGGATGAAATTGAGTAGTTCTGATAAATTCAAATCTATATGTATAAATGTATAATTTATGTATGTGTGTATAAATTTACATATATATGATACTACAGAGGCAATGATATTTTAATGAACAATGTAATTTCTGTTCTTGATTTGTGCAGAATTTATGAATTTGTCATCACATCAGTTGGAAATAGATTTATTTCTGAAATGGATTTATATAATTAAGACTAGGTTAAAGATGATTTTTAAATCTATTACTGTGATTACTTGTATTAGCAGTTTTACTTGGCCCTAATATAAATTATTCTGTCTTATGCACAACATCCCTCCATTTCCCATAGGAATGGTGGCAGGACCACCAATTCTAAAGACTGCTTTATACAAGATTAGCATCTCCAGAAAGGGTGTCAGAGACCTGAAGATCAGGAAAGTGTAATCATACTCACTCACTGTGAATCTCCCAGCACAAAATTACACTTAAACCACAAAAGTTGGACTTGGTTAAAATGATGGAGGGCCAGTTCTCCCTTGATACATTTCTTTCAAAATAGCCCATGTCATATCCAAATATGTTCTCATCGATCAGTTGGTGGCTGGTCTGGTTCTGATGTAGGATCCGCTACTTAGTACACCTAGGACCTTAGTTAACATTCCCCTTCATCAGCATATTCGTCTGTAAAATGGAGAGAATGATAGTACTTTAATCCTCACAACATGTAACTTACGTGTTGTGAGAATCAAATGGCATGATACGGGTGAACCACTTAGATGGAGCCTGGCACATAGAAAACACTCACATTTATTAGCCATTATTGTGGCAACGGAAAACTAGATTTTTCTAATACTCAAATAGCTGTATGTTTCTTGCTACTTATCCACAAAAACTGACCACAATAGATATATGTTTTGAGCCATAATGAAGATGGAGTCAGAAAGATAAACCCATCACACCTCTTATTATTAATCGTAAGGAATCATCTTTAGTGCACTTCAATTGTAAACTCTGGAGCAAAAATATTCTTTATGAAGGCCACCAAGGACTGTGGTTCACTTAGACATTCTTTCACAAGCCTCAGAATAAAATAAAAGTGACAGGTCTCAAGAGACAGTTCTATTCTTTTGGATCATGTGTGGCCCCAAAGGAAGGAAATGATTCTTGTTTCACTAAAGGAGTTTTTCGTGTGTGTGTGTGTGTGTGTGTGTGTGTGTTACTAGGGATTGAGCCCAGAGGTGCTCTACCACCAAGCTACATCCCTTCCCTATTTTATTTTATTTTATTTTATTTTATTTTATTTTATTTTTTATTTCAAGATAGGGTCTTGCTAAATTGCCTAGGCTAGCCTCAAACCTGTGATCCTCTTGCCTTAGTTTCGCAGTCACTGGGATTACAGATGTGTGCTCTGATGCCCGGCTCACTCATGGAGTTTTTAACGCATTGCTCCTAATCTTTCCGTATGTAAGCTTAGACCTAGTAGAGAGCTCAGCCAGATGCACAACACATCAGGAGTTAGGTGGCAGCAGCTATGGACAGGGCTCTCTGAGATACATGAAGATGAACAGTGCTGACTGAGCACACGGCACAGTAAGCACCAGGAGGTACAAGCCACAGACTGGAGGATTTGCAGGTTAGCATTTGGAATATTTATTTTGCCTGCTTCTAAAATATTTAGTCTGGAACATTTATACTGATACCTTATTAGTGTACACACTTGTCCAAATTTATAGCAGCTGACGCTGTGTGGAGCTTTGGGGACCCAGGTTCATGGCTAGTTGATTGTTTAGAAAACCCAGATGTAAAAAGCCAGATCTTTCTGCAAATGGAGATAAAAAGTGGGTCAAGCCAAGTGTATGGAAAATGAGATAATGGGAGATTCAGAGAATATTCCCGTGGGGGCTGGTTTCTCTGATGTTCAACTGAACCACATATTAATGCAGGATGAAAACCTTTCACAACTGATAAGCAGGCTGTCTCCTGGCAATTATCATAGCTCCTGTTACAAAATAGGTACTTTATTTGGACTTTATCCATTCCTTGACTTGCTCTCTGTGAGGAAGCACAGCCTCAAATAATTGCAGGTCTATTAGCACATCAATTACCTAAAGACCTTGATTTTAGCAAGGAGTGGATTTTAATCAATCGCTGGAATGTTATCGAGAGATTAGCTGTCCCAGAGAATAAAATTAACTACAATTAGAGTGTAATAACTCCTGAGTGGTGCTAGCATATACTTTCAGTTTCCTGTAGAATTAATGCATCTTGTTGTTCCCTGGTACAGAAGAAAATATGTGTAGACTTTTGCATAATAACTGGAAATAATGTTACCTTTTAATTTCCTTCCTTGTAAGCAACAAAAAGGACACAACTGAACTAATAAATAAGTAACTCACACTTTAATATACTAGAATTCTTACTAAACAAGATAATTTGAGATGATTAATAGAAACTAGAGATTGTTAAAGCAAGATCTCATTTCAATCCTGAAATTCAATCCAATGTTTGTAAAGCCTTGGTGGTTAGATAGAATAAGGAACAGGAGAAACAATGATGAGAGGCGATAAGAAAAAACAGAGAGGCTCAGTAATGGTCCGCAGAGATAACAAGTGACAACATGGCACATTCGGGGATATGTGAGCATTAAGTCAGGCATCCAGAATACATGGGGAAAGAACTTATTAAAATATTGCAATCGATGTATTCAAACTGAATGGGAGACTATTGCAGTGTCTATAATAATTTGGTTCCAGTACTTCAGCACACAGTGCACAATATTATGTATGTGCTAGTTAGTTGGAGTTTCAACTCTAGGGTGGTTAAGTGTCTCTAATCAAAAGTGGTATCTGGGATTCTATGAGAAAGGCTAATTCCAAAGGTGGCTACCAAAAGCCCTATAACTATCCATATCTTATTGGCACTGAGGATTTTCTAGTTGGCATAATGAATGTCAGACATGGGCTTACTCAGTGAAATTAGTGACTTGTTATTTAGCATGATCACTGGTGGAACTGTACTCTGACTTAGGAGACAAAATTAAAATTGTCCTAGAGACACTGGATGTGGTAGCTCACATTTGTAATCCTAATACTTGGGAGGCAGAAACAGGAGAATCACAGGTTGGAGGCCAGCCTCAGCAACTTAGCGAGACCCTCCACAACTTAGTGAGAAACTGTTTCAAAATAAAAAAATAATAAAGGGCTGGGAGTGTAGCTCAGAAGTAAGATGTCCCTGGGTTCAATTCCCAGTATTGCAAAAACAAAAGCAAACAAAAATTGTTCCAGAGATAAGACCTGGCTAAAATATTTTATTACTTGTTGCACACACTCACATGGACAGAATATGGGGATTCAGGAAGACCTCAAATCAGTATTTTTAAGGATAGCACCTGAGACGTGATCCCTAACCACTCTATGGCTTGTCTCTGATTTCATGGTGCTAACCACAAAAGTCACATTTTCTCACCTCCACAGTTTTTAACAATCACCTGAAGTGAGATTTTATGTCGAGTGGTGGTTACCACATTTGAAATGGCAGAAAGGTGAGGTTTTGTCCAGACTTGAAAGGGCCTAGATATGTAAGTTATACTTAATTTATGATCTTCCTAGTGTCATAGGAGGATCACTCAAAAACAGGGATGTTTAAACTAAAGTTAAGAGATATGTAACCCTGGATGGGGAAGAATTGCATTTTTAGTTTTCTTTAACCACTAACAGAGTTTAGTATTTCCTTTACTTTTGAAAGGAGGAAAACCATTAGAAGTACTTTTTTGTTACCTAGAGGAATTACAGAGATTTTTCATGTTTTAAACAATTTTTGCAGATAGCACTGAATATCACTTATGATTACTATCATTTAAAAACTGTAGTCATTGGTCCAACTGCTAGGTCATTTTATTTAATGTGTCAGTAAAGAATTGCATGAATTGGTATATCACAAATTTATTTTCTTAATATTTCATTATAATTGATTTTCTATTTAATTCTATATATTTTATCTTATGTGTTTAAAAATATTACTTGAGAGATGGGCATGGTGGCGCACACCATAATCCCAGTACTTGGGAGGCGGAGACAGGAGGATCACAGGTTTGTGGCCAGCCTCAGCAACATAACAAGATCCTGTTTCAAAATAAAAATAAAAAGGGCTGAGAGTATAGCTCAGAGGTAAAAAAAAGCTCCTGGGTTTAATCCCTAGTACAAAAATAAAGAAAAAGAAAACATGCATAATAGTAGTTGCTTCATTTCCCATATAAGGATGCATCCTCTCATTTATTCAGTCATTCCACAAACACTTTTCCTTTTCAGACTGCCATAATGAATCCATTTGAAAGGGTTAGTAAGAAAAGGAAACATCTGGGGATAAGATAAGCAGAGTGGTTTCTCAAGTGGCTCTGTTGTACTAGAGAAGCATAAGACATTATCTAATAGGAGAGTTTTTGAAGAACTCAAATATTCTCTTCTCCAGCCTCTGCCTGCATCTCAGTACTGAGTAGACCCTCCACTCCTGCTCCCCCCAAACAGGACTTGCTTCTGTTTCTCTCTTCCCTTCATTTCCCTACATTTGATTCATCAGCAAGTCCACTCTTCTTCATGGTCAGAAAATAAACCAAATCCAATCGCTTCTAGACCAGACCCTCCTCATCCATCTCTTGATTGAAAGACTCAAAACAGGTTCTTCAAACATCTCCCTGAGAAACTGGGACACAGGAGGGACTTCAGACAAAGGAGGAGAAACCCTAGTGGAGTGAGGGAGGGGACCTAGCTGAGGGAGGCAGGAGGGGGAGGAAGACTTGAAGAGGGAAACGCTTCAATGGGCATGATGTCCGTACACACATTTATCAATGCCAATTACAGTGTCCTGCTCGGGAAGGTGGGGAGGGAGAGGGAGTGGGGTGGGAACTGGAGGAGGGCTAAACAAGTGCTGTGTGCATGTGTGCCTCTATCACCCTGAACTTCATCACGATGTATGATTACAATGCACCAATAAAACAATTTTTAATTAAAAATTACATTTCCCTGCTTTCACTCTTCCAGAGTCAACTCTCTGCACAGGCTCCAGAGTGGTAATTTTAAAAACATGAATTAGATCAAGTTACTCACCTGCTTAAAGCCATCTAACTATTTTCCCTTTCCTTTAGACTAAACTTCAAATGCATTAACCTGAGTTTCAGAGCCCAGCAGGAGACCCCACATGCTCCCTCACTTTCCATAGGAGGCACCCCCCCTCCCCCGTTGTTTCTCATTGCCCCGGCCCGATCTTCATCACTCACACCCCTGGCTTTTTCCTTAGGTTATTCAATTCTTAAAGAGACTTTTCATGGCTCGCAGATCACTTGGCATCATTTTAACCCATTTTAATTCTTCGCTTCCCAGTGACCACTATTCGATATTTTCCTTGTTTGTTTAGTAGGTAACAATTATGCGGTGCTTCCTGTGAGCCATGCATCATCTGAATCCTTTACACAGTTGAATCACACCACCTCTTTTCATGACCTCCTGTCCTGCTAGGGTTTCAATAAATATCCAAATGTGTGGTCCACAGAGGTGGGACCCATGTCTCTTCTTACTGGCTGTCAGGTCCCTAGATTTAGCACATGGTATAGTACAGAGGAAGTGTTTGATCAATATTTATGGCATGAACGATTGGTGATTCCAAAATCTATGTCTGTAACTTGTAATGTACCCTTGGAGTTTATAGCTATTGATTGAATGCTAGTACAGGGACCTCAAAGTTGTATTCAAAATAGAGTTTCTCACCTTTCCTCCAAACTGCAGTAGTCCCCCATTGTCCATGAGATGTATGTTTCAGGCAGCCCAGTGGATGCCTGAACCTGAAGATAATACCCAACCCTATGTTTTTTATGTCTTCCCTATTCATAATACCTATCCAGTGGATGCCTGACCCTGCAGATAATACCCAACCCTGTATTTTCTATGTCTTTCCTATTCATATATACCTATCATAAAGTTTAATTTATAAATTAGACACAGTAAGAGGTTAACAGTAATTAATAAAATACAATAATGATAACAATATAATGGAATAAAAGCAATGTGAATGTGATCTCTCTTAAAATATCTTAGTGCACTGTACTTGCCTTCTTTTTTTTTTTTTTTTTTGCAGTACCAGGGATTGAACCCAGGGGCATTCTACCTCCACACTACACCCCCGGCCCTATGTTTTATACTTTATTTTGAAATGGGTCTCACGAAGTTGCAGAGGGCCTCCCTAAGTAGAGAGACTGAGAGAAAGAGAGAGACAGGGAGAGAGAGAGAGACAGAGAGCTGAGGCTGGCCGGAACCCAGATCCTCCAGTCTCCACCTCCCAAAGTACTGGGATTACAAGTGTGTGCCACCACGCCCGGCCTGTACTTGCCTTCTTATGATGATGTGGAATGAGATGAAGGGAGGGGTGACCATGGTAAAGCAGTGTGAGGCTAGTATGTAAGGGTGACTTGAACACAGCACTGTAATACTGCAATAGCTGATTGGAAAACAGAGGCAGCCCTCACGGAAAGGTAGTATATACAGTGTGGATACCCTGAACAGAGATGGCTCGTGTCCAGACCAGGATGGTGTGAGATTTCACCATGCTGTCTGAACAACATGCCATTTAGAACTCTTTATTTCCGGGTGTTTCCGTTTAATATTTTCAGACTATGGCTAATCCTGGGTAACTGAACCATCAGAAAGCAAAATTGCAATCAAGGGGAGACTGTACTTTTTCCTACTATGCTGTGTATATCAGCGAGTGTTAAATGCCATCTACATCATTGCCAGAGTCAGAAACATCCACATTATGGTGCCACTGAACACATTTCTTCTGGGCCTAAAACTCTGAGGGACTTCCAGTTGCTCTTGAAATTGTGTAGACTTTGTAACAGGCCTGCCTAGCCGAGTCCTGGCACGAGCTAGAGCTCACTTTCTAGTTTCATTTCTCTCAACTCTCTTCAGATTCCTACTCCCCTCCACGCCAAGTGCCACCATGCTTTCCTTACAAGTGTGTGCACATATGTGAGGTGTTGTGCCTTCTGCTTCCCCTGTCCCACCAGCATCGCCCCCAACCCACGCTGACAGTGATGCCACACAAGCCCTCCTACCTCTTGGTAACTCCCCCTCCCTACTGGAGACTTAGTTCCTCTGGGAAACAAGCTCTCTCTCTTGGTTTTCCATGGTTGATGTTCTAACACATGGCTCTGATTCAGGATGTCTGGAGCAAAGTCCTGAGTACGTGTGTTATTAAAGAACTTTCCACAAGAAGTCGAGGCAGGACAATTGTGAGTCATCATTTAGAAAAGACCAGCAGCACAGCATGTTGAAGTTGTGTACTTATTTGTCTGTATTCTTCACTAAGCTGTGAGTTCTGTGAGGCAGGAAACATGTCTATCTTGTTCGCTTTCCAAGAAACATGTAGTCTAGCAACAAGAGACAATCAGTACATTTTTTGTCAAATCAGTGTACAACCTTTGTGACTTTTCTTTGAATATCCAGGGATACTGTCCTGTAACTTTAAGGTTGTTAGGTTGGAGTCTCTGGGACTGTGAAATGTAACTGAGCCATCTTGGTAAGTGGTATCTCACAACAATGCAACATATTATTCACATTTCTCCCGCAGTCCTGAAATCATTCCTAGAATTGCTCATGAGATATATACACTGAGATTGTGAATGCTAATGGTTTCTGATTTTATATATATAGAGAGAAAATGAAAATATAGATTTTATATATATATACATATATACATATATATGTGTATATATATATATATAGAAATGAAGAAGATTTGCTAAAAGTCAAAGCCAATATTAGCTTCCTTGACATATCATTATTCCTTATCCTTGACCAATATTTACTAAGAGCTTCTTTGGAGAATAACATTGTAGGGTACGTGTTAAGAATAAATTGTAAAGTATAAATGCCATGAGAAAGTCCAGGTAAATGTCAAGGTAAATGTGGATAATGTGGAATTAGATGGTCATTTACACACACACACACACACACACACACACACACACACACACACCGTACGCATCTTAAGCTGTTACAGTTTTGTTTCTTATGAATGTTAACTATTTTTTCCAAGTGGTATACTGATAGTAACTTAAATGTTTATCCACTTAAATTGAAAAGAAATGTTTCCTCCTTGAGGACAACTCTTTTTCTACAGCCTCCCTCCACTACTCCCAAGTGCTGTCATCATCACAGTAGAGCTTTTTATTGGTCATTCCATTCCAGTCTTTCTTTGCCCTATAAAAATAATAAAAAGTATCTTAAAATTATGTTTACACAATCTATCCTGGTCTTTATATTTTCCAAATGACATATGTGATAACCTTGGTATGTTTATACTACTTAGAAAACTGAGCAAGGTAAAAAGAATTGCTCAAATGTGTGCATGTATGATGTTGATACCCTGACATATATCAAAATGTATAATTACAATGCACCAATAAATGAACATTTAAAAAAAGAATTGCTCAGATGATTTCCATGATTTTTCTACTTTGGTACCGTCAGAATGAAATCTACATGTTGGTATGTCTCTTCAATTTATATAGACTGGCCAATTTCTCTTAAAAAGTCATGCATCTGATTATGAATGCAAGGCATACTCATTACAGCACATTTTGATAATTTATTAAAATATAAAATGTGACCTATGGTGCCATATGTGGCCATAATCACTGTTAATATTTGTTATCTCCCCTTCTTTGTTTAATACATTTAAAAATTTTAATGCACAATTTGTAAAATTGTAAAATATGTAAAATAACACAATCATTTTACATATTTATGAGGTAACTTGTGGTACTTCAATACTAGTATATAATAGGTAATGATCAGTTCAGGGTAATTGGCATATCTATCACTTCAAACATTTATCGTTTCTTTGTGTCAGAAACATTCGCAATCCTCTCTACTGGCCGTATTGAAATATTTAATCAATTGTCAACTGTAGATACTCTACTGTGTTGAGAACATTGGAAGTTTCTCCTCTCATGCAACTGCGCCCCTGTACCTGTCAGTCACTAACCCCCCCCGCCCAAGCTCACCCCTTCCCAGTCTCTGGTAAGCACCATTCTAGCCTCTACTCCTATGAAATCAACCCTTTTAGCTTCCATATACACACCTCTTTTTCGGGAGGAGTGGAAAATGGACTTCCCAGGTGATCTCCTCTCTCCACTGGTGGAAGCAGCTTGGAATACTGTTGAGAAAAACAAAAGCTGCTTTTGAGCCCAGATGGAAAGATAATAATGATTGATTAAAAAAGCGCTAATGTGGACATGGGGGGGTGTAAATTTTGGAGGTCCTGGCAAGCATTTGTTATCCTTGATTTTGAATACACTACCCATATTGACAAGTATGCTCAGAATTTATTTTATTTTTTTAGTATGGCTAAGATAAATTCTTGAGAAAATTGTATAATGAAGGTATACAAAAATCTCTTTGCATTCTCTCCTGGAAAAAATTAAATATTTCCAGCTACAGCCGACCAAGCATGTGGGGTTCGCCTCCTAATTCTCACAGTTTTAACTTTGTCATTCTTTGCTTACCTTTTTTGCCCCCCAGAAAATAGCAAAAGTAAAGGTTTGAATGGAGAAAGGAATAAAAGGAAGAAGAGAGAAAAGAAGGGAGAGAGGAATGAGACATCAAAGGAGGAAGGGAGCATAGAAGTGGGGCTCTGAAAGGGAGAGGCAACACAAGGATTTAGAGAGATTAATTGCAACAGCAAATCCCAAGACAAAGGGAAAGCGAGTCCTTAAAAGGAAAGTAGGAGAGACTAACCCCCCTCAGAGAGTCTTCTCTGGGGATGCTGACTGGTGGCTCTGAGCTTCTGCAATCAATACTCCTTTGCAGTTAAGCTAAGGAAAGGCTGAGTCAGTAAGAGGGCCCCCACCTCCACCCACCCAGGACCGGAGCTGTGGGAACAGCAGAGGAGGGAGTGTGCAGATGGGCGAGTGATGTCATGGAGCTGCTGGAGAGGCCTGAGCAACTTCCTCTGTTGTGGGTGGGGCCCTGGTGAGCTGAGTTTAAATGAACAGATCCAGAGGGGCATCTGACACTTGAGGGTAGAAGGGGCAAGGGTGAGCAGAGCTGCAGGAGACTCCCTGTGTCCCATAACCACAGAGCAGAGGGGGAGAGAAGATGGAGTCAGTGGCCTGCTCTCTCATGCGTCAGGGCAGAGCTGAGAATCTTCTAGCTCAAGAACCGTTTGTTAATGGGCAAGAATAGAAAATAAGGGGGAATGGCGTTTGTGCTAGACTTTTGCATTTGGCTAATATGCTAAAGGCGCTGCAAACCTGTGGTTCACTGAGAAATGATGTGTTCTCTGCACTTTGCTTCTAAAAGGAAAGAATATTTTCACTGAGATACAAGAGCCAGCGGCTTCAGCTTAAGGAAATAATGAGTCCTAGTCAGTGAGGAAGAAAGGAAGGGAGGAAGGGAGGGAGAGAGGGAGGGAGGGAGGGAGGAAGGAAGGAAGAAAGGAAGGAAGGAAGGAAGGAAGGAAGGAAGGAAGGAAGGAAGGAAGGAAAGAAGGGAGGGAGGGAGGGAGGGAGGGAGGGAGGGAGGAAGGAAGGAAGGAAGGGAGGGAGGAGGGAAAGGTAAGGAGAGGAGAAGAGAGAAGGCTGTTCTTCCAGCTTGTGAGGCATCAAAATGGAAAATCTGAGATACTTGAGAAAGAAGCTGAGAAACACCTGATTATCTACCTTTAAGGGAGGTGGCCGGGATTGTGAATGCTGACCCCAATGGGAAGAAACTGAGGCTGGAACAATTAGGGTGATGAATTCGAATAAATTCCTCTATTCTGACTTGCTTCTCATATCCCTGGATAGTAAATAATGAAAATAAAACTATGTATTAATTCCTTTGAATGGCAGCAGCATGAATGAAGTAGCGCTATCTCAGGCTTTGGAGTATTTGCTGTGATTTTTACTAACTCTAATTCATAGAGTTGTTTTTATGATTAAAGAGTACAGTATGTAAACTTTCCGATACACAAAGGACTTACAATAAATGTTAGCTCTCATTTTCTTCTATTTACTTTAAAAGTTTCACCTTACTTTGTTGGCTGAGAGGTGCAAAGGCAAATTCTCACCAGTTGGCTGCTTTGGGAGTTCTATAAAACTGCTCTTTTATAATAAATACTAACTCTAATAAAATATCTCACATGAATTCTTTGTCCCCTTGACCTCCCATAATAAAATAAAATTGACAACGGTATACACTATGGAAATTTACTCACCATATGGTATTTTTTTTTTTTTTTGCGGTACTGGGGATTGAACCCAGGGGCATTCTACCTCCAAGCTACACCCCCAGCCTTATTTTTTGTTCTTTACTTTGAAACAGGGTCTCACTAAGTTGCAGAGGGCTTCACTAAGTAGCTGAGGCTGGCCGTGAACCCGGATCCTCTGGTCTCAGCCTCCAAGTACTGGGATTACAAGCATGCGCCACCACATCTGGCTACCATACGGTATTTTAAAGATCAAATTCTGTAAGCGAAGGCTGGTCTAGAAAGGTGGGGAGAAGAGGGCACCTTCGAAAGAGAGGAAGTTAATGTAGAGACTTTTCCCAGAGGTGAGGGAAAGTTAAGAGAGCTGGAGCAATCAGGAATGCAAATCAAAATGACCCAGAGATTCCATGTAATTCCAGTTAGAATGGTAATCATCAAGAAAAGAAGCAATAGTTAAGGTGGCCACAGATGTGCTGATGAACACTGTTGGTGGGATTACAAATTAGTACAGATGCCATGGACGTCAGTGTAGAGGTTCCTCAGAAGATTGGGAATGGAAACACCATATGACCCAGCTACACCGCGCTTAGGGATCTTTCCAAAGGCATTGAATTCAGAATATTATAGTGCTACAAACATATATAGCCATGCATATAACATGTATATCCATGTTTATCGTAGCATAATTCACAGTAGCCAAACTGTGGAGCCAACCTAGGTGTCCCTCAACAAATGAAGGGATTACAAAACCATGGTATATACACATAATAGGATCTTACTCAGCTATAAAGAAGAATAAAATTATGTCACTTGCAGGAAAATGGATGGACCTAGAGAATATTATGCTAAGCGAGATCAGCCAGTCTTAGAATGTGAAGGGTTGTATGTTTTCACGCATATGTGGAGGCTAGACAGAAACTGGGAACCAAAAGGGACTTCAGATAAGTGAAGGGAGATACCAGTAGAGAATAGTGGAAGGGGGAAAGTGGAGAGATGAAAAGGGAGACTTACTAAAGGAAACAGTTCAACTAATACTATGTTAATATATGAAATTATCAATACCAATTTCAATATTATATACAGGAGGGAACAAGGTGGGAGGGAAACACACCAGGTACTGTGTGCATGAACATTTCTATCACACTGAATCTTGTTATGATGTATAAATTACAGTGCACCAATTGAGAGAGAGAGAGAGAGAGAGAGAGAGAGCTAGAGAGACCCAAAGCTGGAGGAGTGAGCAGCTGGATGGGAGCTGTGGCCTGGTGTAGGGAAAGCGTCCATTGTAGCCAGCAGTGGAGCAGGGCCACATGCACCCAGAGGCCCCCTGTTCCTGCACAAACTTCATGAGCTGAGCTCAGTATGAGCCAGCTTGGTTCACCAGAGGGTAAATCTGGAAGAGGAAACAAACATTATCCAGCACAGTGAGGTGTGTGTATATAAAACCAAGGTCCAAGGAGGCTCCTTTCAGTACCCCCCACCAATCCCCATCCCTCGAGCACGAGGTTAAGTGCCATAACCTGATTGTTGGATTCGGATGATAAATAACTTAGGCAGTTAACTGTATCAGGGCAGAAGGTCAGAGCAGTGATCCATCATCTAATTTTTGACTTCTTCTTGTGCACTGATAGGAGAGTTGGGAAATGATTTAACTAGCCTGCAACTCAGTCTTAGCTCTTTGGAGGGAAGGGCAGATGACTCCAAACTGAGATCAGATGTGAGTGGGTTAAGATTTCCATCTGCTTCTTGAGAAGGGCTGAGGTAAGTTCCCTGGGGATCAGGCCATCTATTATTCACCTTACTTAATCCAGTTCTCATGGCACTAGAAGTTATCCCCACGGGGACTCCAGTTTGGCTTTTTGACTAATAACTTTCTTGGGAGAGATCTGTTTTGATGTGAGAGGACTGTGTGTTCCACCAGATGAAAGCTTTCAGATGTTAATGAAATTGTACGCATCCCTGCCCTATTTCCTGGTCCTTGGTGCTTCACCTGAGGGTGAACTCAAAAGATAGCCAATTTGGAAATAATGTTCTAAGCATGCCGTTAACATTTGTTTTTACTGGAGAAGCTCAACAACTTGTGATTACATCTATAACAAGATGGTAAATGGCAGTTCATATTTTCACATGAATTGAGGGCAAATATGAACTCTGTTATTACTGAGTTGACAATTTAGGAGTTTCATTTGCAGGGACCTGGGTTAACAGAGAAAAAAGATCTCTGAGCTTGGAGAGGGCTATAGATGATAATATCAACCAAACCTAAAAAAGTATAACCAAGAAGTCCCCTTTGTTCATCACCTAGAAATAGCCAGAGCAATAGAGGAGGCAAATCACAAATACTATGACTTTTGATAACCTAAGGGATTTTCTGTATTATATATTAGAATGTGAAATCACATGTTATATCTTTATAGTTGAATTTTTCTTCAAACAACCTTGAGATAAGACTGTCCTTTATTTTATATATTCCTTATATTTCTCTAAATGCAATGATGATACTATCAATCCTCATCAAATCCCAAGAAATGAACTGCCTAGACAAAGGAAAAGGTGCTGAGCCGGTGCTACTATAAAACATTGTGAAGCATGTTGTACCCATTGGAAAGTAAGTACAGTGCTTTGTAAAAGGAGTTTCACTTTAAAAAATTTTAAGTGGAGGTATGCTTCTGTACAACCTTTTAAAAAGAGTAGAGTAGTCCTTTTAAAAACATCGGCATTATCTTTGTTTTGTCCAAAGCCCTACAAATGTTTCCTCATTTCAGTGAAAATAAAACCTGGCACTCATAGTTCAGAGGCCCAGCATGTCGGGGTTGCCGTGTCCGTCCTAGCTCATCCCCCACCACTTACCCTTACTGCAGGTGTCTCATGGTGCCCTCAGGATCAGCTGAGTATCGCCCCTCTTTCCACTGTCCCCAGGATACCAAAATCCCTTTACTCAAGTCCCTTTTACAAAATGTACAAAATAGAAGAATATACTTGGAGTCATCTCTAGATGACTTAGAATACTGAATACAATGCAAATGCTATGTCAGTAGTTGTTATACTGCATTGTTTAAGGGACGACGATCAAGAAAGTCTGTACATGGTCAGTGCAGACACAAAAATGTTTTTTTCCAAATACTTTCAATCCATGGTCTGTTGAATCCCAGGATGTGGAACCGGCAGATATGAGGGCCGACTGTATACGCTGGCAACCTGGAGTTCCCGTGGCTTCCTAACTGTGCAACCTTGTTCTTTCTTAGGGTCGTCTGGACTTCTGCCCTTTCTACCTGGGTGGTAATTCCCTGGCTCCACACACCTGATCCTGCAGGTGTGTGTGCAAGTGTTCCCTCTGCAGAGAGACTGTCCTTCAAGACTTTATTGCAGCCAGCATTCTATCCCAGTTAATCTTTGTCCCTAATCTGTATTTGTGCTTTCTTCAGAGCATGCAATTGGTAATTAACTGGAATTCTCTTGTTTATATATGTACTTACTGTCTGTCTTCCCTGTAGAATACAATCACTTTGATGGCAAGTACGTGTTTGGTGACAACTTTGTTTCTAGCACATAAAGCAATAACTTGCAAAAAGAAAACATTTTGCAATAAGTAGTCAAAATTCTCTCCGTAGCCATGGGAGAGCAGACGCTGAGCTTGATCGTGTTTGGATGGTTGAGTCCTTCAGTGTTTCTGAATGCCACCGGAAGGGACACACTTGCCTTTTGTCCTTAGCATGGTAAAGTTCTGTGCCTCGTAAGGGAAAGGACATTAGTCAATAATTATTTGTCCTGTATTTGTGTCATACTGCTTTCTATGTAGGTTTGTTGCCATGAAGTTAATGTGTCAATCATGTTGACATACATGTGGGTCACAAAACAGTTGCATTTCTAATTTAAACTGATGAATTGGCATTCTGTTTTCCTGTCTGACTCTCTTATGTGTGGGTAATATGAATCCATGCCTAAAAGATGAGTTACTGTTTTGGATCTGGAGACAAAATTATGTTTTTTCTTTTTTTTTTGTAACCTGGAAATTCTGGGGCTACCTTAAGAGAGGGATTGGAGCTGGCAAGCAGCCAGCTTTTATGAAGTTAATATTCTATCAACTATCACTTAGATCAAGAGTGCCCTTAGTCTTTTGCCTTCAAAGCTAACTTCAGATTAATTTTATTGGTTCTTTAACTTCATCTAAGGGGAATAGGATAGTATGCACCCTTCCATGACTATCTCTTATTGAATATTGATCCATACTTTTTGCATGTAGCAGTATTTGTTCTTTTTCTTTAATGTATAGTATGTCATGTCACATTATCATACTTTCTCATTACCCATTCTATTGTAAATGGATACTGTTTTTATTGCCAATCTTTGGGTTTGATGAATAGTATGCTTATTTTGGATCTGTCTGTCAGAGTTTGTATATATGCCTTTCTGTTGGATATACACCCAGCACCGGCATTGTTGGCCATCTATGTCTCCAGATTTTTGAGACCCTGCCAAGCAGTTACCAAAAGTAACTGGGTCAAGGTGTATTCTCACCATCAGTGGTGAGAGTTTAATTTTCTCTTTTTCCTTTTAATTTCAGTACATTTTTATAGTATCATTCTAATGTAACATCATATTATTATTTTAATTTGCTTTACTTTAATGACACATGATGTTGAATATCATTTGATATAGTTATTGACTCTTTGGAACTTATAAATAAATTATACTTAGTAGCCAGTTCTGCAGATTAGTAAAAGGCCTCTGTTTCTCAGGATCCTTCTGGACCATCTGCTGGGAAAACTGTCATAATAACCTTATAGATCCATAATAGTTTGAAGGAGCATGGTGACACCTGGAGATGGTCAGTGCACACCTTGGTACCTAGGGCAAGTAATATTCCAACAGACAGAGCATGGACAATAAACATGGGTTAAATGTTCACCTCAGAAACTTATACTGGCCAAAGCAAAGAGGGACTCTGATCCTTTATAAGCATCTCTAGGACTGTAAGGATTCAAGCAGAGCAGATAACCCTAAGAGTAGAAGATAGCCCTGGTACTGAATTCTGGCACCAAAGCTTTCATGAGAGAAAGAACTTAGCTCAAAGAGTGTGTACCGAAGCGGACGTGGTGGTGCACGCTTGTAATCCCAGTACTTGGGAGGCTGAGACAGGAGGATCCGGGTTTGCAGCCAGCCTCAGCTACTTAGTGAGGCCCTCTGCAACTTAGTGAGACACTGTTTCAAAATAAAGAATAAAAAATAGGGCTGGGGTGTAGCTTGGAGGTAGAACGCCTCTGGGTTCCATCCCCAATACCGCAAAAAAAAAAAAAACCAGAGTGTGTACAGGTGTGAGCTCCAAATATTTTATGTGCTATACCATATAGGCAACTACCTTTTGTATTGAATGCAAGCCAGTGTACATCAGTTCTTGGTACCAGGACCTTAGGGACCAACATGGAGAGAGCAGGTACTGAGAAAAAATGATGTGTACACACACACACACACACACACACACACACATGCCATAAATAAACATGTTTTTTCATAGTTGTGTTTATATTTGGACTCTAGGTTCAGTGTTGAGAAAGCTAAGTTCTTTTGTCTAACCAACATCATGAGTCCACTGCGTGATGCCATATAACCCAGTGTTTTTCTATAAATGAATTTACTTATATCTTTAAAATCAGGAATAATATCCTCTACAGTCCTCTTAATTTGCTTCTGATAATACAGGCTCAGATTTGAAAATCAATAAAACCTCTTATCAACAGAAAGTATTATTTTGAGATAATTCAATGGATGTTCATTGTTTCAGATTCTCTTTTCCTTTGGTAAATAAGAAATGTGAAATATATATATATATATGTACATATATAATGTCTTTATTAAATGAACATTTAGATAAAGGGCTTTTTTAAAGTTCTGAATTTGGAACAGAAGTTATAGTGATATGTACACAACTTATTCTTACCAAAATTAAAAATATCTTCTGATGTTTGTGATGTCTCATGACCTTTAGTTTTTTTTTCCATCAGTAGTATGATTTGATAGGTGAAAGCTCACCACATATAAAATATTTTCATTTGATATACATTCAGGCACAAAAACTCTATTTAAAAGTAATTTATATTCAGAATATAAGCCAAAGTCATATTTATAAAACCTACTGAAATTAAAAAAAAATCTCTAATTGTTTAGTGACAAATCTCATGACCTTTTCATTACCTATTGCATTTGATTTTATTTTTAGTGCTTTCAATTATCTTCCTGATACTCAGATATTTTACAGTGAATTAATTCTCCTGTGGAAAAGTCTCATCTTCCTTGTGGGGGGTATGACTCATTATTCCTTTCATTTTATGCACAGCGTTTCCCTGCAGTCATTTGGGTAATAATGAACTATTTAAGCATTTCTGAATATAGAGAGAAGGCACCAGTTTGATGGTCATTTATTTGGAGTGAGGAAAATGATCTTATAATGTTAGTGATTATGTTAATTACTTCAAAGGGATGGATCTGACATATGCGTGGAGAAAACGAAACATGAGAAACTAATAATGTTTCTAAAACACACAAATGATATCTATAGGTGATTTAACTTTAGCGTTAGAAAAATAAGTTAATTGAAGTTGCATAGGTTATTTTTAGATTAAAATTTGATTTGCCTTTCTGTTGTCTGTCCTTAGTTGTATTCTCTTTGAATTTTCATATCGATATCTAATGTGCAGTTTTGTTAGTTCTTTACTGCAAAACCTAAATAAATCGTTGCCCTTAATATTACCTAGATGAGGCAGACATTTCAGTCCCTTAGAGAAAATATGAGCATCTCTAGGTCAGCTCGCTTCTATAATAGTTTGGGGAAGCCCAAAGGCCGCATATAAATAAGCATGTTTGAAAGCCCCTGGCAGACTGGGGCGCAGTGTGTAGGTAATGACTAAGATGTGATGAGTTGAATTCTCAATTCAGGCTGGCTAACAAACGAGAAAAAGAACATAGCTAATTTAAACAAGGTCTGGTGGAAGAAAATAATAACTTACTGCTACTCTTCTTAAAATGGATTGTGCGTGTTATTTAATTATTACTACCATTGCTCTGAATTAATTAAGCAACCACAGCCTTGCTAGATATTCTGGGCTAGAGACAGAGATGTGGTACAGGGCCAGAGGTTGACAATCTACTTAAACTGCCAGGAAAATAAGCACGTGCCAAGTGGTCTCAATGAGAACAAGGCAGTTGGCCTTAAAAGGAAAAAAATAAAGATGAAAGAAAGAAAGAAAGAAAGAAAGAAAGAAAGAAAGAAAAAAAGAAAGAAAGAAAGCAAGCAAGCTATGGAAGACTCTCCCTGGGTGATAATTGATAACAGAAAAGTGATTTTCCCCCTCATATATTGGAATGGTCTGTATATGGAGTTATCTTAATAATTTCTAATAAGCTTTATTCTATATTTTCCTTAACTGTAGAAATATTTTACAACATAAAATGCTCTTTTTTCCCACCTTAACAATGTATATTTTTTCATGGGGGGAAAAATGAACATTTGTGAATGACTTTATTCTAGTGATTTTTAATGCAAAGATTTATTAAAAATATATAATATCTTAGGAAAAAAAAAGCTATCTGTATTCGATTGGGAATCCACTCAGTGTTGCTCTGGATTTTTTAACAAATGTAACATAATGTCACTCATTCAGTGAAAATTATTTTAGTTAGCTAGATTCAGTTACTCTACAATACACACATATATCAAAAAATCATGTTCTACGACATAATTAAATGTAACTTTTTATTTGTCAATTTAAAAAATCAGTTGAATTCCACACGGTAGAAAGCTACTGGCTATCTGCCACTTGCTTCCTTCCCTTTCTTAAGCAAATGGCCTAGTCTGAACTATATGTATTACTGCAAAGATAGGCACTATACATATTACCCAGTTTCTCTTACAGCTTCGACTGGCGTGTGACCAGATTCTGGCTGCGAGCCGAGGTGACAAGGTGCCTCTTAGAAGACCAAACCGCCCCTCTGTCCCCAGTGTAGGACCCCCTGCAACAAAACCATTCACCTCCAGGCAGTATGTCGGAGAGAAACAAACTCAAGCCTTATTAAAGCCTTGCATTTGTGGAATCTCTTAGTTATGTTAACTTAGCCCATTCCTTAAATAATGCAGTCCCTCTTTGACAGATGCAACACTAAAACTGAAAGTGCATTTAAAAAAATTTAGAGTCTCCATTTTTTATGGGAAAATATCAGGAAATTCCTACTACCTACATATATATATCCTACTGGTAAATTATTCATAGAGTATTCTAATATTATTACAAGAACAATGTATAGCCAAACTGTCAGTGCTCAAATTGCATGTCCTCCCCTCCTCCTTTTCTGGTGGAATCCTCTTTGAACTAGCACCTGTGATTCATAGTCACCTCACTCATGAACGAGTATCACCAGGGAGTTCATGGGCATTCTCAGACGATTACAAGTTTGATAAGCCTCACAGTAAGGTCTGAAATGTCTCTCTAATGGACTAAACAAGGCCAGTGAAGTATAGTAAGGCTTAGTTTTTATCCAAATACCGATAACTTTTTTCTGCACAATGATAATGATATTTTTTTTCCTTCTCAGGGAATAGACATCATCTCAAAATGATAACCCTAGAAGATTCCACACATCTCAATTGTTTTCCTGTTGATATTCCCTTTATCAGTTAGTGTTCTCTCCCACAAGGATAAACTGATCTGAAAAATTTTAGGGAAATGATGTATTTATGATCATTTAGTGATTATAATATCATGCACCTATAAATTACCCCTACAAAGAGAAATTAGAACTCCATTAATTTCTAAATATGTAGAATTCAGATTGGTATTAAGGAAACTTCTTCAAATAGGGTAATTCAAAAGAAAAGAGCATGAAGAGGAAAAATGCTTCCATTTTTTAAAGAGTCTAGTAATTTTAGACATTTAGAGTTGTAAGGGATGTTTACTAATGATAAAATTTTCCTCCTCCTCCTCCTCCTCCTCCTCCTCCTCCTCCTCTCCTCAACAAGCATAAATGATTAGATTAAAAGGCCCAGAATCAGTAGCTTCTAGTTGCAGAGCTGATATTATTCAAAGATCTCAAGGAGATCAGGGAAAATTATTTTCCACATTGTTATTTCAGTCTAAAACAATCTACCATTTTTCCTTGGACTTTTTATACAAGGTTGAAAGAAATAAAGATTTTAGCATGATTTCCCTTTATTTTGTTTAGAACATAGGTCTCTGGAAGCAGATTTTAGATTTTGGCACAGGTACAGTGTACCTCCATGCACACAGACAGTTCTCCTGAAACTGGGCCTATCCCAGTGAGATCTCTCCTTCCTTCCTCCTTGCAAGAAACATTGCCTCCTGGCATACTTAACTGGCCTTTGCTCCCATGTATCTATTTCAGCTAATAAAGAAATTCACAACCCTTCCTATGGGTTCATTTCTATTTTGAGTTGGTAAGTTGTCCAGTGTTGTACCTGCTGCCTTTGATCTTTGCACCACTTTTAATAGTGTTCAGGGGCCAGCCATGACATTCCATCCTTCATAGAAATTAGGCACACATGGATATGTGTTGAATTCCCTTGCAAGACTTGGCTCTCCAGGCCACCTGCCTTCAGAGTTCTACCCCTTTTGAGTGTTACACTGGTTGCCTTCCTCTACCATGTTCCAATGATCATGTGACCTCAACAAAGGAAGGAAGCAGAGAAATCTACCACATCATACTGGACCCAAGCATCTAAGAACACTGTTGGGGAATAACAAACAAAACTAAGTAAAAAACATGCCATTTTGCTTTTGTTACCTCTGGTAAAAATCTAACAGCCACTGCTGTCTTATGAGATGAGGGAATTGAGGGGTGACTTTTTACAGACTCTAGAAGAGGAAGACCAAACAAATAAGAGAAGAATGGGCCCTAGAGCTAGACACAACTCTAAGGGAAAGGCATGAATCCCCCTCATGTTTTCAAATGGCTTTGGGCTACAATGACAGTGAATTTCCTCACCCATACCTCGTCAGCTTTACTGAGCCTCAAAATGGTGACTCCTACCCTGCCAGTCCTTAGGCAGCTTCCATTAAATGCAAGAATTAGTGACTGTCTTTCTAGACCTGTCTTCGTAGATGATAATTATCAAGTAGTTTATCCTCTCCTAGCGCATTTAAACCAAAAGGGTCAACTAGATGATCAGACTTAGCACTAAAGCCCACTGACTTCAACTTTGAAATTTAATTTAAATGGAAAGTAAAGTCCAGATAGATTGTACACCTGGTGTCTGCACCACTCATTACGAGCAGATGTAAGACCCGGTGTATGGTAGCCGAGCATCGAGTTTAGTGCTCATCACTCTTTACGTGTGGTTTGTGTAAAATTTGTATAAAAAGCTGAACTCAGGATAGCTTGCTTCTCATTGCTTTATTGTTTGCTTCAATCAAAAGATGTTTAGGGACTAAAAGTTTACTATAAATCGGTCTAATGCAACCACATTTTGACAAAAAAAACTTATATAGGAAGTATTAAATACCTCCCAAAGCAACAAATAACCTTTAGATTTTCTGGTAGTTGTATTTATCATTGCCATTTTCCCCCCAAAGCTAAGTTGTTCCCATATTGTGGTTTTTAAATGGAATTTAAAATTTGGAGAATTCATAATCACTCAGGAATTTCAGAGAACTGTGGCCAACATCACAGAGATAAGCCTTAAGCAAATTCTAAATATCTGTAGATTTCAGCTTCTTTATCATTGTGGTGGCTATTTATAAAGCTAATTTTCTTATGGGGCTGAGAAACAGAACTTTTTAAAATAATGGGAAGATGTTGTATCTGTACACATAGGAAAAGTATGTAGGATGATCTTGAAAATGACTTATTATCAGCTTGGAACAGTACCAGTTGATCAGTTGACTAGGGAAAAAAGCATCCTCCTTCCAAGAATTTACTAGAAGAGAGATAGAAAGAAAATGCATTGATTAGCAAATGTTTCATATTTCAAGCCTATGAAATAAAAATTCAGTACTTTTACTGTAGTTATATTTTCAATTAAACTAGCCTAGGTTGCAATATTGAAACATTTAAAATATATCGTAAGTCTTTGAAAATATTTGGAAGGATCTGGACATATTTTTCTTGTGGCAGAATATGGGTCACAAAACCCAACCATCTTTCATTTTAAAAATAGACATACACTGATGCATAAATGCATTGCTTATAATATATCAGTCTGCAGGGCAGTATTTTTCTCCTAATAAGGAATGGCAGAAGTAGGCAACTATAGTCTTCTGGCATGATAGGGAAGGGAACAATCCTTTGCAATTACAATGCATAGAAGAGGCTGGTCCCACTGCAGGGAGCATAACAATTTGCATATTTTAATTTAGAGGTTAGGGACCCCTGTCAAAGCAACAGCTTGGACCAGGTCAGCAAGGAGAAATTGAGAAGAGAGAAATAATTGAAAAGGCAGTTCCCAACAAAATGAAATTTGTCTCGTTGTCACTTAAGGTTGTCTTCCTGTCTTTCCGTGGGAGCAAGGTCAGCTTAAGAATGAAGGGAGAGTAGAGTATGGTAGATCGCTAAGGACCAAAGAATAATTTTTTTAATAACAGTGGCAATTGCAATATATATTTATGAAGGCGAGAGTAAAAGAATGCACAGAGCTTTCCAGTTAAGAGTCACCAGGTGTCCTTTGAGTCGAAATATCATAGATGTGTACATGACAGATCCAAAGTTTGTCCTCAAAGACAAGCAGGTTACAAAAGAGATGAAGTACTTACTGAAATAATTCAGTGTGACATATTGATATTGAAGGCTGGGAGGCAGAAAAGGATTTGCGACAAAATTAAGGTATGTGTCTCTTGAAACAGTTCCTCTGTTCCACTCTCTGGGGACTGATAGGTTTTCATAAGGAAAAGATCCTGTTTTATTTCTCTTTCCAAGTCTGTGCCAAAACATAGATGCCAGTGTGAAGTTCAACATCTGCGGCCACATGAAAATCTCATTGGAATATAGTCCAGGAGAAAGTGGAGTTATGAAATGTTTGTTTGGTTTTGTTTTTGGAGGGGTTGTAATCTCTCCAAAGTCATGTGTTTTCAGTTAGAATGTACATTAATAAAAATAATTTTAAAAAAAGACAGAAAAACTAGGGCCCAAGCAGTGAGGGAAATTGGGCGTGGAGAGTGTTAGTTTTAGATAGAGGCTGTGGAGGATAGCGAGGGCTGTTTATCAAGGTGTAAAGATGGCAGCCAAGCTTCAACTCTTGAGTCGGAATAAACACCACCGCAGCACCGGTGGAGGTGTATCTAAGCGCCCTCGTTTGAGAGAACAAGGATAAGCATTTCAAGCTCTTGATAGAATGTCCTCCTTTACAGTTTAGAAAGGAAAGAAAACACCTACAGAAAAGCTATACTTGGTGGTTGGCAAGCTCATTTCTGTCCTAGCACCTCTCGGGAAATCCACTCCTCGGTACTGGTGGCTCACTGGGTCGCTATTCTTGGCTGTGGGCAGTCATATCAGAGCTGGTAGTAGGGCAGGTAGGGAGTGTGAGAAGTATAGGAGTGACCCCACCCTCCCCAGGTTGGAATCAAGAGTATACCATAAATCACCAGGTGGATGTTATGGTTACAATGTGGTGTGTCCCCTGAAGCTCCATGTATTGATAGCTTGGTCCCCAGGTTGATAGCATGAGAGGTGTCAACCCTTTAAGAGGTTGGGGCCTGTTGGGCAGTCCTTAGGTAATTGGGGGTGTGGGTGTGCTCTCAGAAGGGACCTTAGACCCCAGTTGCTCTCTCTGACTTCCTGTTTGGTGATACGACCTCTTGCTCCTAAACATGCTACTACATGCCATGAGGTCCTCCCCAGAGTCAAGCTGATGCCAGTGCTCAGCACCATGCCCTTGAGCCTCCAGAACTGTGAGCTAAATAAACCTTTTCTTTATCAAGTTAGCCTGCCCCCGGTATTTAATTATAGCCATGCAAAGCTGACTAATGCTGTGAAGTATCAACACATTAGGGTAGAGGTCTAGCTCTTGCTATGTAACTTTGGGTGAATTGATTAGTAACTCCAATTTTTTATTTTCTTATCTTGAAACAATATAGTGTTCTGCCTGCCTCACAGTTTTTGTGGAGCTACATACATGAATGTGCTATTTGACACTGTAAAGTATGTTGCACATTTAAATTTTTCTTATTAATTGAGAGAGATGAATGTATCTACTGGGTCTCTAGAGTCTTGCAAACCCAGTTGCTTAGTTATTTTACCTAAAGCTAAACCTTAAACACCTATAGGCTTCTTCTTTGCCCCCAATCATATAAATAGTGTTATCTGTTAAACCTGTTTCTACATATTTGCCTACCGAGGGCATCCATACCTATTTTTTCCCCTTTGAAAATAATCTAAAAATGTATCACAAAACATATCTAATTAGGAGGTCATGAGAAACTAATATAGCTTCTGGGAAGAAGCTACCAAGTGGCAATTTTGGGGAGAAAGTTAAAGAATAGACTTGGCAATATTGAGCCTTTCCATTAAGGATGGGGGGAGAGGACCACACAACACTTGCTTGCTATGGAATAATATTACTTTCTCCAGAGAAGTAACACTTCCTCCTTTGTTCTGGAGGCCCTCCAAAGACTTTACAGCATTTTTGCAGGTTACTTTACCTAAAGTTATTAAAACTCATGAAATACCCATGAAGTAGTAAAATGGAAACTATTAGTAGACCAATCAAACAAATATAGAAGCGGCGGTCCTAAGAAAATACGGCCCGTCTACACCCTCCTAACAAAAAACTGATGGATCCAGAAATAGAATCTGAGCTGCTGACTCTAGACATTCCGAAGCACTTCCTCTATGCAGGATTATTATTGTTAATAGCCTCTGCACATAAACCACCTCCTGCTCCTGGAGGAGGAATGAGATCATGCTAACAAGTCGCCCATTCTTTCCATAAGAAATACTGCAGTCATGGCCAGGCAGCTAATCCATAGAGTGTTCATGGGCCACAGTGAACACACACACACACACACACACACACACACACACACACAATGAATTCTATTCTACACTCAAATTGTTCTTGTTTTCTGAAACGAAGCTGTACTTGAGATTTTAATTTCAAGCTTTAACCTACAATTTTTGCCTAAATTTCACACGCTGCTCTTTACTAGGCCTACCGGTTCTTTCTCTCTTTCTATCAAATCAGGAAGAAGGAGGCCATGGCGGAATGGATTTTTGACAGATTTAGATAATTTAGCCATTGTCACTTCCACAAAGTCTGTTCATTCCACTAATATGTATTATGGACATGAAATAGAATTGGGGAGCTTGCAAGTCATTCAACCTTGACCATAAAAAAGAAATCTGATAATTTAAGGTTATCACATCAGAATTAAATTTCATGTTGAAAAGCATTAATATTTCCAAGAAGAAATCCTTGCAAATAGCATCTCTGTCTCATGCAGGCGATGTGTGCAATTTATATAGACCTTTCTTGCCATGACATTTCTGGGAAAAGAGAGTGGTAGGAAGCAGGAATGAGCTCTTCAGAGACCAGCTTCAGGAAGAGTCGAAAGACACTGTGCCCATGTATGTGACTTAAAAGGACTGGTGGCACACAGTGGCTTTAGGTCAGACTGGTTAATGAGGGGAAACACCATTAGTAGCATCATCTTCTTTAGACATGAAAGAGGGTATTCTGGCTATATTATTGGCAATCAGCAAGTGCCTGATTCATCCTCTGTGATTTTCCCATTACAATGTGCATGAAAACAAGAAAAGAGTGTGTCAGACAAGAGCTGGGGAGTCAGCTAAGGAAAGCAGCCTGGAAGCAGAGTGGTGAGGCCACATGTGTTAGTGAGGTAGGGGATTTCCATCCACACTAACTCACAAGAGAACAAGAACACCATTCTGGTTTGTGTGAGTTCCTCCCTATCAACTCTAAATACCCTGTTTCATGCTCTGGCCACACTACAGGTTTTTTTTTTTTGTGTGTGTGTGTGCTTTTATTTGGTGCATTGGAGTCTCACATCACAGTGAATATCTATTTGATGTTAACATACATGCACACAGCTCTTGGTGTCCCCCCCGACTCCCCCCACCCATATGAAGTACCGAGAATGATGTTGGTTTATTCTCACATGTACACATTGTTTATGATAGTAATTCCACTGATTCACTTCTTTCTTGCCCTTCCCCTTCCCTTGTACCACTTCCCTTGCCCCACTGAGGGTTCTCCATTATCAACCAGAGTCCCTTGTGTGTCCCCACTACTCCCTAGGTTGTACATATTAATGAAAACATATGTCCCTTCTTTTTTTGTGATTGACTGATCTCGCTTAACATAATGGTCTCCAGATCCTTCCATTTTCTTGCAAATGATGTTATTTTGTTCTTCTTTATTGCTGAGTAGAATTCCATTGTGTGTATTTCCCACAATTTTGTAATCCGCTAATCTGTTGATGGACACCTAGGTTGGTTCCATAATTTGGCCACTGTGAATTGTGCTGTTATGAACATGGGTATGCATATTTTACTATAGTTTTCTGGTTTCAATCCCTTTGGTATGATAACCAGTAGTAGTATAGCCGGATCATATGGTGGATACATTCCCAGTTTTCTGAGGAATCTCCACACTGATCTCCATAGTGATTGAACTAGTTTGCAATCCCACCAACAGTGTAGAAGAGTCCTGATTTCCCCACATCCTCGCCAACATTTGTTGTTGTTTGACTTCTTAATGATTGCCATTCTAATTGGAGTTAGATGAAATCTTAGAGTAGTTTTGATTTGCATCTCCCTGATTGCTAATGATGTTGAACATTTTTTCATGTATGTATTGGCCATTTGTATCTCTTCTCTTTTAATACATCTCTCATCCCAATATTCCTCAAGAATGAAACACTAGTGGGTCCAAAATAGGTATGGGTAACATTTGGGATCTAGACTATGGAATATTGACTTCATTATTTGGGGATTGTTTTCTTTTGCAACACATGGAATACAGGCAACTTCATACCATATAGGACAATATATAATAATTTTATAATAAGACAGTCAGGTCATGTACCTTATCAGAAAGTTGACCGGGGTGGTGAACAGCAACACCTTCTGTATTTTAACATCTACAAAAATGATTCTAACTAGATTAGGATAAAATGGTTAATACTGAAGCAAAGAATCCATTCTTTTCACTGATTATGGGATTATTTTTTCTTTCAAAATTTTTTATATATACTTTTATTGGTGCATTGTAGTCTCACATCATAATGCAGTTAAGAGTGATAGTGACATACATGCACACAGCACTTGGTGAGCTTCCCCTGGGCTCCCTCCCCACTCCTTTCCCTTCTCGGTACATGATACTGAGATTGGCATTGGTATTCTTACATATGTACATAATGTCAGGGGAAGTGTTTGATGGGATTGATTTGAAGCAAATAAGATGGGATTATTTTCAAAACAAATAAGTTTGGTGCTAGAGAAGGAAAGGGAGAACATATTTTGAAGACATTTCTAATATAAACAAACTTGTAAATGACTGTTTATTTTATGCTCTTTTTTTAAGGAAAGCAAGGTCCCTACACAAGAAGTAAATAATGGTGTTTATTTAAATAGAAAACTCTCACAAAGAGTAAATTGGAGAGAAAGAAGGATGACTTCTAGGGGCTGAGGGGAAGAGGAAATGGAGAGTTGTAATTTAATGGATAGAATTTCAGTTTTGTGAGATGAAAAGAGTTCTGGAGATTGGTTACACAATAGTATGTTAGTAATACTACTGAACTGCACACTTCAAAACAGTTAAGAAGATAATTTTATGTTACATATATTTTACCACAGTTATAAAAGAAAGTTTTAGCCAGGCATGGTGGCACACGCCTGTAATCCCAGTATTTTGGGAGGCTGAGACAAGAGGATTGCAGTTTCAAAGCTAGCCTCAGCAACTTAGAGAGACCCTGTTTCAAAATAAATAAAATAAAATAAAATAAAATAAAATAAAATAAAATAAAAAACAAGGCTGTGGGTGTAGCTCAGAGGTAGAATGCCCCTGGGTTCAATCCCCAGTACCAAGAAAAAAAAAAGAGAAAGAAACTTTTGGTTTCTTCTTCACAAATGTAAAATTTCAACTTTATTTATTTTTATTTTTATTTTTTTTTTTTTGCGGTACCGGGGATTGAACCCAGGGGCGTTCTACCTCCGTGCTACACCCCCGGCCCTATTTTTTTATACTTTATTTTGAAACCGGGTCTCACGAAGTTGCAGAGGGCCTCACTAGGTAGAGAGGGAG